>UCOM01000880.1:0-57444 GCA_900474385.1 Ormyrus pomaceus
GGGGGGGGGGGGGGGGGGATTCATGATGTATACGCGCGCATATATATGCACGGGAAACAAGAGAAAGAAAGGGCTCGAGAAGAATAGGAGAATAGCGGAATAGGGAGCCGGGGGAGGAAAATTAATGGAAATACGCGTGCACACACTCGTGCACGGGCGCGGGTACAAAAATCAGGGGCGAAAACAAGAGGAAAAAAAAGCGAGGGAACGAGGCAGCGAACCCGGAAGAACCGCCGTCAAGTACACGTATGCTCCGTTTTTCAGTAAATGTAAAACTATTCGGCGCTTTACATTAAATAAAAAAAAAAAAAAAAAAAAAAAAAAGCGGCGAGGGAAAGGAGAATAAAACGCGAGAGATTTTGTTTTCGCGTATATAAGCGCCCAAGCCGGGGAGAGAGAGAGATGATTTCGTACTCTTTGATAATGGAAAAAAGCGCGCCTGCAAACACAGCTTTATATACCCGTACGTATATTCCAGGGGGCCCATGTGTGTAGAGCGAAAACACCAGCAGGCAGCACTCCTGGGAATTGCGTCCGTGGAGCCCCTTAATTTCACCTGCCGCGGATTTCCTTCCCTCCTTCCCCGAGCCTCCTGCGTATCTACATGTATATAAATACACTTGACTACATAAAATACAGCGCTGAGGGGGATGATTTAATAGCGAGGCGGGGGAAGGGAGAGAGAAACGGTTTAAAATTCTTTCGAAGCTTTTTAGTTTCGAGGAAGAAGGGGGATATCAGCCCCCTCGAAGAAAGAAGTTGCACGCGCTCCTTTGGCCTGATTTTGTTCGGCGCGCCGCGGGACGCCATTAATTAAGGTGCGAACTAGCAAATGTGTCCGCGCAGCTCCTTTGAGACTCTTAGCGGCGGCCATTATTAAGGGGCGTGAATAGCTGTAAATTTAAAGATGAACGAACGTATCCGCTATAATTCTGTTCTCCTCGTTATTTTCCGAGCTCTCTGTGCTTTCCTTCTTTTTTTTTACTCTCAGCTTCCGGCTTGGCTTGCATTCCCCTTTTATACGAATCGAAGCACAATAATGCGCCGGACCTGTCGCCGTATACTTTAACTGTGCTCGTAATTATTCGCCTTGAAATTTAGTGCCTTATTTATTCGAACGAGAGGAAAAGGAATTTTTCTTGTTTTATTTCCTTGGCGCCCTTTTTCCGGAAACTTTCGGCGTCTCGGCATCCGTATAGCTCTTTTTTTTTCGATGGATTGATGGTATTGGATTACTTCCTGTGTAGCTACGTGTTTGTACAACAGCTTAAGATGTATACTGGAATTTTAATCGTTTTCTAGGATACCATTGTTTCCATTTCTTTAAGAGGGCGTAAGAAAATGTATGCTTTTTTCTTCTTTAAAAGAAATCTTGTTGCTATAATAATATTAATTTAATTTGTACTGTGAAATGTCATTTGCTCATTAATTTAGTCAATGTTTTTTTAATTTAAATAAACAGTTTTAATATTATTCAATTATTTGTATGAACAAAATAAATAAAGCATATTAAATGCACGTTTTAAGTAGTAAAATATTGGTTTGGCCAGACAAATATGACTTTACATAACTTTTTAATTTTATTTACACGAATATTGCGTCATTAAAATTTTCTGTAAACAGCAGACACAATTTATGAATTTGCGTGGAAAAATTTATAGAAGGAAAGTCTGATTTGATTTGTTACAAACAACTTCTAAAAACAGAATCACTCTTCCATAAATAACCTACGTAACGTTTTTGTAAATATGGAGTTCCATTATTTAAAACTATTTGCTTGAGCAAAGGATTCCTTACTGAAACTTCACTTCATATTTATTCAGGAAGAAAAAAAAAAACATTTGCCACCGCAGTTTCCACCCCAAAAAATAATAGCTTTGCATTTCGTATTCTAAAACATTCATGCATTATAACATCCTTCACCCGACGCCTCATCTATTTCACAACAATAAAAAGTGCAATACCATTTTGATCGATTAAAATAACCTTCCCGAAAATCCAATGAACTCTCCTCGAAAGTAACGTAAGCGATCTCGGGAAAGCGAAGTGAAACGCATTCGCGGAATCGTAAGCGAGCAAAAGCTACGATCGGGGCGCTAACACCTCCGGCGCGTGATATATCGCGGGGGGCTCCATCTCTCATTCGATGCGCGAAATTGTTTTACAGCCGTCAGGGCGAGCTTTGCAGCGGGGAGGCCAGGCGCAGTGCTGCTGCCGCTGCTGCAGCGGCAGCAGCCAGTCCCGCAGCGGCGCCGCCGCCGAAATGCCGCCCAGACGTGCGCCGACTTCTCGATGACGAATTTTAGCGCGCCCGGGAAAAATTTTACACGCCCGCGATCCTTCATCCGATTTATGGCCGCCGCGCGAGCTGCCGAAGAATGGAAGCGAGCACTCGGCGGGGTTATAAGCTCGCTCGAGCCCGAGCTTTTTAACGCTCCTACGTGGCCCTGATGGATATTCCTGAGATTATAATCTCTTCCGCTGACGCTCGATCATGAATGCGAATCGGGAGGGGGGAGGAAACGTGTTTGATGGCGCACTTATAACGACGAGAGCGAGGAAGAAAAAAGATTTGGTTAATTTTTATTTGGACGTTATCGCTTGCTGGAAAGTTGGAAAACTTTTTCCGCAAATTAGGGCATTAGTGAAAACGGGTTTTTTTAAGTTTAGTTCTAAATACAGGGAAGAAGATACTATTATGGTCAGAGAGATAAAAGAAGTTTTTATATTTTAATACGAGTAGATACGCACAGTAGATGCGAAGTAAGCTGGTCTACGAAAGACACGGTATAAATTTATTTAAATTTTTAAACTGCATTCGCTTTACAACTTTTCTTAACTGTTTTTGATATTTTGGATTCAAAATTATTCATTGAAACGAGTTACACTACTAATATGGTTAGAAATAAAAGACTGTCTTTCCACAGATTGGACACTAACAATTCCTCCATTCCAACTATTTTAATTTGAACGCAGCAACGTAGTTTACAACGAGCGAATTTTGTCTAGGAAATAAACGAGTCTATTAGAGTTAGTTACTTAAGTTGAGGACAAAGACAAACGGCTCCGCGTGACAGAGTATTTTTCAATTAATTTCTTCTGCGACAACTCTCTAAACAACCCTGAAACGTTTCTCGGCGGCAACCTTTACAAACCAATTACTCTTTAACAGCACTGTAAATCTTGCACGTCCAAGAACACGTCTTTGGACACACCCCGGGCACGGGAGAGGTAAAAGCAAAAGTTCGCCGGAGCTGTCTCGCGCAGGCAGTGCCGCGTCGTGACTCGTCTTTTTCTTGCGCGCGAAACAAAGCGTCCGAGTGGGGCGGAGAACGACGAGGGAAATATCCTCGCCGACTTTAAGTAGATTTTCTCGGCGAGGCACGCGGAGCTTCGGGGGAATGGAGGGAGGGGGGGAAGGGCGGAGAAAAACTTAAAAAGTACAGGACGAGTAAGAGAAATCACTTCCCATTTGCGAGGAGAAGAGAGCAGCGTAATTGTCTGGAAAAGTTTAATAAAGAGTTTGCGCACCGCGGCCACGGCGATTAATTACGCCGGCGTCTTCTAAATGACTTTACGGTTATCTTGCGCTTTGCTTTAATAACGCTCAGGACTTCATTGTATCCTGGCGATTATTATTACAAATCGGCGACTATTTGTTTGAGGGGACAGGGAGGCACGCGAAATTTACTTCTTCGAAGCGCTCGGAATTGCTCCGACGACGACGACGCTGAAAATTGTGCTTTCGGTTTAATAGCTTTTAATGGTTTATGTAGCGAGGGAGACTGAGAGCGCAAAAAGCGAGCTCGATTCTCGTCATTTTTTTTCACCATCATCCGCGACGTCGGACTCTTCATTCTCTGATTTACGCGGAAATTAAAACGTGCACTTAGGCAAAAAGGTACATTTTACTTGTCGTCAAATAAAACGGATCCGGGCAAAGGGCACAGGAATCAAAAGTTTGGCTCAATGAATCAGCCGCATAAACACAGCTAGATATACATTTCTCTCCGGAAGCGCTTTCGTGTTTGCCTAGAGAAGCCGCGCAATCAGGGGTAGCCAATCAGTAAGATAGTATTTCGAGCGGTCTCCTGATGTTATTTTTACTCTCTCTCTCTGACAGCGCGGACGAGGGCTTCGACGGCACCTACCCGACGAACGTCGTGGTCAAAGAGAACGGCACGTGTCTGTACGTGCCGCCGGGTATTTTCAAGAGCACCTGCAAGATCGACATCACCTGGTTTCCGTTCGACGATCAGCGCTGCGAAATGAAATTCGGTTCCTGGACCTACGACGGCTTTCAGGTGAGCTTTTTACTTACTTCTTGTTGCGTTCGTAAGCTTTACTTTGAAAATGGAAACTTTATTCGCTACAGTTTTTTTTCCGGTTCTTAATAAGTTTTCTGTCAAAGATGAAAAAGTTAATGAAATTGTGGAAACGTTTGGATGGTTTGTTCAATCGCTGTATAACAATATTTGCGAGAACCTTTTGTTTTACCGTAAAAGCTATTATTCATTTAAAAAGTTTTAATTTAGCTTGGAAGTAATAGCTGTTTTTAATCTTCCAAGATAATAACAAGTTTTAATGATAAATTGAAAAAGCTAAAAGTTCTAATAAATGTTCTACTTTTGTTCCATGTCAAACGTGTAGCGCCATTTCTTAAAATATAAGCTTTTTCAAAATAAGACGAGTTTTGAAAATCTGTTCGTTCTTATTGAGTTTCATTTTAAGAAAAGAGTCGCGTTATATTGCGTTGTCTACGAAGAAACGTCATGCCGGGTTTTTAATTAAGTACATGTTTTTCCTTTTTGTTTTGGGTTTCCATTGTAGTTGGATCTCCAGCTTCAAGATGAGGCCGGTGGTGATATTAGCAGCTTTATTACAAACGGCGAATGGGATCTTTTAGGTAACGTTGCTATTTCTCTAGAGACACATTTTTTGTTCCTACTTGGTCATATTTTCATTTACGATAAAGTATAACAGACTTAAAATGTCATATTTCTCCTGAAATAAATTTGATACTGAATTATTTTCAATTTTATTTATTTATTTTATTATAAGCTTAAATTGCTCAGAAAGATCATTTTATTTTAAGCAAAAATATATTTTGAAACTCTAAATATGTTTAAGAAATAGTTATATCTATGTATAAGTACATGGATTAACAGTGTAAGATAACTCGATGGATATTTTAATCTTTTCACTTACTTGCTTGGAGATTAAAATTTGCACCTGATGTAATCCAAAGTGTTAATTAAAATGAAGTATCAAGATTAAATTAGCCCAAAGACAGAAAAATGAGGAAAGTTTTGGAAAAAGTGAAGTTTAAGAAATGATTAAATTAACTTTTCGTCGATAAAGCCTTTTCAGGCGATTTAATTTGAATTCAGTCGGACCACAGATAAGAAGGAAATGGAGCCATGAAAATTCTTTGAGTCCAATAGTGTACTAAAATTTATTAAAGCGGCTTTTACTAAAAAATCAATCATGCAGCTTAAGCTTTTTACTACCTCATTAAGCTATCGTTGTAGAATAATCAAATTATAAGGATCCACATTGATTACAGAGATTCAATTAACTGATATTCCTTTTCTAAAATTCCGTGACATAATTCTTCTTTTCTGATACTCTCCCTTATCCTATTTTAATTCTTTTGATCGTCCTAAGAGATATAGGGAATTTTCATGCTTTTATTCTGCTGCTCCCTAAGCGGGATCGTAAAAAGAGTGGCTTAACGTGTTTCTTTGGTATCGCAGCCGCATCTAATTCTGGTTTACGATAAGAATAAAAGCCACTTGCATGCCCGTGAAGGCGAATTCTAAATAAGTGTCCATTATCTTTGCAGGTGTGCCAGGAAAGAGGAATGAAATTTATTACAATTGTTGCCCAGAGCCGTATATTGATATTACGTTCGTTGTTATTATAAGGAGGCGAACGCTTTATTATTTCTTTAATCTCATCGTGCCGTGCGTTTTGATCGCCAGTATGGCCGTTTTAGGCTTCACATTGCCACCGGATTCCGGCGAAAAACTCTCTCTTGGTAAATTATCAAAGCTACTTTGTTATTAATCCCTTGATTTAGAACCTAATAAATAAGAAACTTGCAACGTCTGTTGCAGGAGTTACAATCCTCTTGTCTCTCACGGTGTTCCTTAATATGGTGGCGGAAACGATGCCTGCGACTTCCGATGCCGTACCGCTTTTAGGTATGTTTTTTATAACCAATGTAAAACTGATTGCGTTTTTATATTTATGTTATGTAAATAAACGTTAAATACCTAATTTACGTAGTGCACTGTACGTTTTATTTACTTTTAATAGAAGTTGAGTATAGATTTGTTTAAATAGTAAAATTCGATACAAATTGAATAATCTAGTAAATTATTTCAGTAATGCAGTATAAATATGCTATTATTATCGATACTCTATTTCGAAAATTGATTATACATACGCTAAAATTATTTTGAAATTTATCGATGTAAATTATACAAATGCAAAATGCAATCTCTGCGAATAAATTAACAGTTAGTTGAACATTGGCCTAAATTTATGATTAATTTCAAGGGACGTACTTCAATTGTATAATGTTCATGGTGGCCAGCAGTGTGGTCAGCACAATTCTTATATTGAATTATCACCATCGTAACGCTGACACGCACGAGATGTCCGAATGGGTACGTTGATGGCTTTTAATTGAAATCCACTTCTTCTTAGCCTATACGTAATTTGAAATTTCCGAGGTAAATATAACGATTTGTTTGACAGAAATGATTTTTTTTTTGCAGGTAAAAGTCCTCTTCCTAACTTGGCTGCCTTGGGTACTACGAATGTCGAGGCCACTTCCAGAGGATGAAGAGCCCATACAAAAGTCTCAGAAACCTTCTCCAGTGACAGGTATGTGACACAGATATTTATTTAATCGATGAACAAGCATTATTCGTGTTTTTCAAAGTATAAAGAGTTAATATTCATGTTAAGTCGCGCGCTAAAGTTTAAACAACCTGCAAAATTTCTGTTATTAAACGTATAAGAGCAATAACAAAGATATTGATCGTTTTTATTTCCAAGACTTTATGGGGAATTTCTATGGATGCTACTAAATATTAATTACATTCCTTTTATTGGAGTTTTCTTGATTGATGAACGTGAGGCAAAAAGATTCGTGAATCCTCTGAGATCCGTACAGGATGCTACTATGCATAACTACCATAAAAATACAATGAACTGATCAAAGATAAGTCTTTGATTATACGCTCCATCGTTATCTTAATATATCCGCATATCAAGATTGGGGTTCTCATTTGGCAATGGCTTTTTAAAGTAGCGAATAAGATAAACGAACAAGAGTCTAATGGATTTCTCGAATCACTGAATAACCTTTTTCCGGGTATAAAACATATCCCGCATCTGTTCGTGATCGATGAAAGAAACGGTAAAGTCTCGTTCAAACCCCTATATCTTTTAACAGAATTTCTCTCAATCGCTTAAATCGGAAGATCAAAGTAGTATTTAGTACACTCTCAAACGGAATGAAGAAGTAAGTTTTCTCCTTAAAGAATTCAAAACTGCAACCAGTTCTGTGAAATTCTATCGCTCTTTTACGTGCTCGATAGAGATAAAACCTTTGTGAAAAAGTATGCAGAAGATTTTTATGCAACGATCGTCATAAGAACCTACTACAACCATACAATAAATACAAATGTAACTTTTTTCTTTTACTCAATTTTATTCAGTTACACATAAATTTCTACACCACACCATTTAATTTACATTTAAAAGCACTATTCGAAAGTACTTATATTCTTATTTAATTTTGTCTCGTGATCAATGTAATTATTTTGTAAATAATCGAAAATCGATTCTGGAGCACCTTAATCATTATTTAAATTTCACCAGAAAGTCGGATTGCCAATTACCCAAAAACCGATTACCCCCAGTTCAGAAAATTTATTTTCTCAAAATTGGTTTTCGCTTTGTAAAAGGAATCGACTTTGAAAATAATTTTCAGGATTGGAACTGAAACTCTGTGATAAAATTCCGCAGTAGCTTTTCCCGTAGAAATATTCTGAAAGAGCTTTTAACCTTATTTCAACCTGAAAAATTCTTTTCCACAATAAAAATGACTTTATATCACTCGAAAACGAGCCAATAAAATTCGCCTCTAAAAACTGTAAAACGCTTCGGACCATCAGGCACGAGCAAGCAGTACGGCGATTTGGAGCTGCACCAGCGCTCGAGCAAGTCCCTGCTGGCGAACGTGCTCGACCTGGAGGACAACGCCCTCGCGTCCCACAACAATATGCTGAACAACGTGTACAGCACGCCCGGGCCCCACCACCACGGTCACGTGCACGTTACGCCCCATCACCACCATCACCCGCACACGGCCACGACGACGCCTCACCACCAGCACCAGACGCCGCTCCCCCACACGTCGTATCCGCCGCCGCCGACGCCGGGCCACCAGCTCGGACACACGCCCCATCATCACCCGCACCCGCAGGACGCGACCGGCGGACAGCAGGTCGAGACGATCCTGCAGAGTGCCTGCTTCTGCGCGCGCTACGAGCTCCTTCTCATCCTCAAGGAGATTAAGGTGAGTTCGGCTCCTTTTTACTTGCGTTTCTAGAAACACCAGGCAGGCTTAGCTTCTATCTGACTTTACGCTCCAGTTAGTTTCTTCATTAAGTTCTCTTATCGCTCGATTCAACTTGACTATCAATTTATGGTAAAAATAAGTACCACCTGGATTGCGCTGATTTCGCGGTCTAATACGTTGTTGCTGGACCTTCGTTTTTCGACTACATGTAAGGCTTTACGGTTAGAAATTCGAAATTTTCGAGAATTTATTGGTAATTATAAGTTACTGGATACTTGAGCAGTTCTCGTTGAGTCTCTCGCATCTAATTTAACTTGTACGATAATGATCTATTACAAGCTTGCTTAAGCTTGAAAAATTAGTTATGCACGTAATTTTCGTTAAACTAATTTTGCTGGCATAATATAATTAATTAGCAATATTCGAAAAGTTTTAAAATTTGCAACTATTATTTAATACCATTATTTACTAGTTTTAAATTACGCTTGAGATCAAATTAAACTTTCTTGTCCAACTATTAGATTTAGTTCTTTATTGTTGTATTTAGTTCAATAGGTACAGAAGCAAATAAAATTTTTAATTAGATCAATTAATTAGAAGCAATTGGCTTTGCTGATCTTCATTAACTGCTGTTTGCAATCGTAAACATTCGTTACTTCACAAGCATAAATACCAATAGAGAAAATTTTTAACAAAGAACTTGGAAACTAACTAGAATTTTTGTCGGGCGTATATATACAATACTGTACTGAAAAAGTATCATAGTGTACGACGAAACGTTAACGCTATTCAAGCAAGAATTTATGTAAAGTCGCAGATCACAGTGTACGTGGATTTATTTCACAAAATTTACGACAATTTTTACTGGACCGCTTTCTACGTGTGACTTCTTCTTTTTGTTAAGAGGTGGATGATGGTAAATTTAGGATAATCCCTGATTTAAATTTTAAAAAAGATCTTAAAGTCCGATAAACCTGCATTTCTTTTAAGATTTATCTCGTTTTACACGTTTAAAACCTGAATAAACCTTCTGGAAAAATGTTGCTTTTATACAGGCACCATCTGCATTTTTTCACTTTATGTGTCTCTTTTATTCGGAGTTCTAAGGAGACGTTAAAAAATTTGACTGGCACACTTCCTTCTGAAAGCATCGTGAAAAGTTATTTTACATTGACTAGAAAATTCACGACCGTCGCGTAAATTTAATATCTGCATCTTTCCAGAACTGAGATTTAAAAAGTGAGCTAATATTTGTTTTTAAAGCTAAAATGAAATCTGCCCGAAACATATCAAAACTAAATTGCTTCATCTTAAAAATATACTAGGTCATTTATTATTGTGGCATCATCGTTATCTGTTCTATTTTCAGTTTTAAAGAAAGTGTCAACGTTATTGCGATTCGCATTGTTTACGCGCGAGATTTTATATCACACGTTATATGTATTTGTAGTAACAATGGCGCGCTAAAAACTTATTTTTGTTTTCGCTGTTAAACTGCCTTAACCACTTGCACCTCTCTTTTGAAGCCACTGTTTTCCGCTTAGTCACGTGTTTTATTAATATTATAATACGCAAATATAATTATGAAAATGTTTACATTGTTAACCTTTGTACCTCATCAAATCAATCGGATAAAATGGAAATAATTTGTTAATACTTTCTACGTTTATTCAATATAATTTACAGATTTTTTGAAAATAAATTGTCATCAATCTTTAGATATTAGAGAAGTATTATTGAGTAGGTTATCTTAATTGATTTGGATGATTCGATATATTTGCTCAGGTTTCTATTGACACAAAGTGATACCGTCAGCTTCTATTTTTCCGGAACCCTTAGTTTGCGGCATTAGTCGTTGAAAGCAATCTGATAACTTCCTCTGACAAAATACAAACTTAACCCAGCTATAATAGTATTTACGCGAGTGATTCGCCTAACTTATTTTTAAGATTGTTTACCCTTGATAAAAATCCATCAACAAGAAGTTCCGGGCAGATAACTTTTCGCTTATTGCCTTCTGCACGACCATTGAACGCTGTCGATAATCTAATTACCAAAGTTTCTCAAGCGTAGAATGACATTTAAAAAAAAAACCAGTGTCAGCCAGGATTTGGCAGGAGGCTGAATTGCCACGGAAGTCACGCTTTCATTTAACAAGTCATGCAAAGTCGCGCTGTTCGAAACGGCAGTCCGGTTCGGGCTGTCGCGAGGTTGTCCACTTTCTGGCCAATTACCCAATCTAAATGTAACGCTCGAGTGCGTCCGAATGTCTATCCGGCTTCTCTCTCTCTGCTCTCATAATTTTATAATCCGATCCGTACACGCTTCCTCCGCTCCGCTCGTTTCTGCCTCTTTTCCAGATGTGACCCGCTGCGACCTCGATTTTGGCAGGGCCAATCCTCGCCGTTTACATAATCAGGCTTCAATTGTAGGCCTCCGCGAGGCCTGTGTGCGAAATCTATTAATTATTAAAATGTGACCCGGCCGCGGGAGGGCGGAGACTAGAATTTAAGTAAATACGCCGCTCGCGATTCGCGAGGAAGAACTCGATTGCCTTTATGAAGCTAAGCGACACAGTTCAACAGTGATTTTATGCCTTGGCTCCTGGATCCTGTTCAAATTGCTACATCGGAAAAGTGCTGCAAACTGCGTTTCATGTTTACTTAAGTAGCTGGCGGAAGCGAATTAGTATGTTAAACAACTGCTGTGAATTTCGAGCCGAGAATTATTATTGATTTTACCTGATTAATAAAATCAACTAAATAACGAACTGACGATGTATTTTTACATAAATTGCATTATGCAAACATTAATCAACTTGTGATTTTTTACGCTCTTTCGATATAGTTTGCACAAGCATCGAAAATTTCTCTAATAAAAGCTTTTCCCGCAAAATCATCAACGGCTCAGTCTCTAAAAAATTAAAATCAATCTTCCCTCTTCCCAGCACTAAACCAATCAAAATTTAATGACGCCGAAACGCAGCGGCTCAATTAGCTTTATAGAAAGCAAAAGTCTTACCTCTGTCAGTTTAGCTTGGATCTTCAATGCGCGGTTTCCTTTCCTCATTAAACTTCCGGAGACTCCTGGCGCCATTATCCACCCGAAAATTCATCTCCTCCTCGGCAGTCGGTACGGAAAATTTTTCAAATTTACTCAAATCCTTTCTGTCCGCGTTCCTTTTCAATCGCAATAAGAGCGACCGGCAGACGAGGGAAGAGAACGGCGAACGGCAGGAGAAAGGCGAGGCAGGTTTTAATACGACCCTGAGCTTTGCGGATCCGGGTTTTTTCGAGTGTGTTTGACTTGGCGAATGCGAGGTTAATAATCCTGCACAAACATTCGCAAGGCGATCCCTCAAGGGAGGGCTCGCGCTCGTCATTTTCTGCGAGTCAGCGGAACAAAGCCCAAAGTTTTCGGTTTGCGATGCACTCGTATTTTGCGGAACAGTGTTAGCGAGTCGCCCCCCTCCGCTTATCCCCCCCTCCGACTGCCTTTATCTAGGACGGAATTAGCAAAAAAATTTTTTCCAGGCCAGAGCGCGCGCTCTGTGTATGCGCAAAGGGGGAATTCGTTTTATCGTATAGGGGAAATTTGATCAGTGAAAAGGCTCGGAAGATTACGGTTCGAGTACGTCTATCGGGACTTTAATTTCCATGCAAATATGTGTTTGCAGTATAAAGATTGGGAAGCGGGTCATTCTAGCTTATGTTTAGTTACTTGATTGGTCTGTTAATATTTAATTTATAGTAATATCTTTTTGGACCGAATCCAATTTATCGCAAAGCAGAATCTACGGAATGTCGTTTTTGGATTCTTTCCAGAAATGCAATTTACACATTGTATATCTCCGGTGGAAATTGTATTCCCTTTTTAATCAGTGGAATTCTATTGCACTCAAGCGGTTCTTTAAAACCGTGCCAGTACTCGAATCAAAGAGCCTTTTATCAGTTGGTATTTGGTGTTACAAGTAATGTCGCTACAGCACGTGAAGTACTTGACGAGAAGCAGCTCTCAAATGTATTTGTTCTCAAACGAATCACTTTTCAATGGAAGGGTTCGATCCCCTTCTACTTCGTTCGCTTCGTCCAGATTTTTTATTTGCTCTTTTACGCAGGTATCTTACTCTTTAGTTTTAATAATTATTTCCCCATTTACACAAATTATTAACGATATAAATAATAAACTAATAGAACTTGATAATATGTATAGCTGTTTTAACCTTTTAAATAAAATTGCAGATTATTACGGATCAGTTGAAGGACAGCGAGGTTGAGACGAAGATTGCCAACGACTGGAAGTTCGCTGCGATGGTGATTGACAGATTGTGCCTAATCGTTTTTACTCTGTTCACGATAATCGCCACCATCACCGTCCTCTTCTCGGCGCCACACATCATTGTCACGTGATTTTCGAGCCCCTCACGAGGATGGAGAAGAAGACGTAAGCGCAGAAAGTGCACCGTGGCGGCTCGATGCCACGAGCCGCCCCGCCGCCAATTGCGCTGCCGTTGTTGCCACCGCCACCGCCACCGCCGCCGCCGTTGTTGCTGTTCAACTAGGAGAGGCAAACTAATGTCGCTTTTTGTTATACCTCAGTCGATGGCTTTGGGTTTTTTAAAGATGCTCGCGCTGCAGCCGCGGCTCGCATTTTAAAAGCAAAAGCAAAAAAAAAAAAACACAACTCAACACACCGAAAAAAAATTTAATTATATTCTAACGTAAATCAAGCGTTCAATTCAAGTAGTTCAGAGTCGTCAGCGAGCCTGGGAAGAAGAGGAAGAGAGACGATTAATCACCGGCCCAATTCGATTAAAGAAGAGGACGATTCTCCGCGATAAAGTGCGTGCATCTTATTGTTAGTGGGAGAAGGAAAATTTCAAGCAATACGCGATCGAATGAGATAGAAACTTTGTTTCACCGTACGTATATCCTTGTGTTATGAGGGGAGGAAAATGTAATGCGAACTTTAACATTTTATCTTACTACGTAAAAAGAAGCTCTGAATCGTATAAATACACGACAGCGCCTTAGCAACTTGGAAAGAGACGTTTACAATCGTGTTTATATTGTGCAAGGGCAATCATTTTTCCGCACGTCTCTGAAAAGTCAATCGTAAATTGAATATAATCTTAAACTTAAACGGTATTGATGGATAAAAAAAATTTGCCTCGTTACGACGAAAGAGCGTGTTTTAAATATTTCGAACTTTCAGACAAAAATTTCAAATCTAAATCCGGAAGCAATGTAGACTAATCGTAAGTTTGCGTTACGGGCATTGTCACTTGTTCAGAAGAAAAAAAAACGGGAAAAAAATAAAATGCGCTCGAAACGCTAAACAATACTTATACACGAACGCGGGTAAAAAATTAGAGCTAAAAAAATGTTACGCGAACTCGAAAAAAAAGCATAAAAGCGCACATGAAATATATAAACTTTCTCGAATAACACAAAATATGAACTGCCAAGGTGATTCAAATATGCCAGTGAATTTTATTAATCCGCACATATTCAAATATCATTAGTATATTCATATATACATTATAAAGTATATAGAAGGCGACATGAGAAAAAAAAAACACCGCAAAGAACATTTGCGGCGAAACAGAAACAGAAGGGTTATATCTCGAAGCGTAAAAGACACCGGGAATGGAAGACGTTGAATCGACAATGGGGGAAGAATGACTGGCGAGCGAAAGAGAGAACGGGATTTATATTACGATTGTACGCGGAGCGAGCGTCGTAAAAGTGCAGCGACAATGATGTTAATGACGGGGAAGATATAGATAATATACGTATAAATAATATAAATAAATTAAACAAAACTATACATATTATATATACACAGGTATATAAACATAGCGCGTATTATGAATCACGATTCTCTCTTTGAAAAAAACCTAGGCTAAGCGAGCAATCGTCCTTTAGAGGCGGAGTTTTTATGATCGTACGTAATAATCGAGTATATAAAGAAAACGAATACTTCCGAGTGATCGTTGATAACGAATTAATCAGCATAATCTTCGATCACGAATATAATAATTCGCAATAATCATTCTCACTTCAAAATAGGTTTACGTATCGTTATGTGCTTTCTTGCGTTGTTGCATATTGTACTATTCATTGTTGATAAAGTATTAATATCTTTCACCGATTCATCTAATATAATCGCGTTGATTTTCCATATTTATATTGTACGTATTCGTTAATAACTACATGCATATTGCTGAATATTGTTAATAGTTCTTTGAGATTCAATTATATTCACAAAGAGAAGAAACTATTTATTAAAAACACGTTTGTTTTTTCGCCAAATCGAAACATATACATTTATAATCGCGTGTGTGAATTCGTATCGCGCGCAAATTCAAATTTTCTTCCTCTTCTTCCTCTTCACAAGTAATGTCCACTTAAGAAGAAAAAATGAAGGAAATAACTCGTTGGGAGTGATAAAAGTCGGAAAGACAGAATACGTAGTAGGATAAAAAAAAATAACAAAAAAAATTACAAAAAAAGGAAAACAGGGAAATCGCGAGTTTCGAATGAATTTTAAATGCGTTTTTTGCAATTCGCAATTGACTTTCTTATAACGGAAAGAAAAGCAACGAGGAATATTTAAAAAAAAAGATGGAGGCGGATTTAAGCGACGAGACGCAGCTCTCGTCGCTCGTTTAGGGTTAAAAAAAAATAAACGTTGAAGAATCTGCGTCAAGTACGCCCACAAGCATTTGATGATGATGATTTTGCATTAAGGTATAAAAAAAACGAGCGAAAACAGTCCTTTTTTGAAAGAAACTATTGGAATTAATTATCGGTTATAAGTGGGTTTAAATAAAAAGGTTATGTTACCTATTCGAGTCTTCTATTGTAATCGTTGAATTGTCTAAGTGTATTTTAATATAAGTAAAAATTTTATAAACGTAAAGAAAAATCAAAATCTATGTTAAGAGGCTTTTTTCTAAATTTAAATATGTAATTTAAAAACTGCAAAAAGCATAGGCCAAGGCAAGAATCATTCGGCCGAGAGCCACCCATTAACTCTTAATGCCAAATGAAATAACGAAGACGATCGCGGCTCTCGACGTGTGTTTTTGATGATTCTTGAAGTGGCTCGTCGATTTCGCGTGTCGAGTACGCGGGGTGGGAAAATTTTTAAAACTTATTTATCGATAAATAATAAAAAGAAAAGACAGACTTTTCGTGGCGCGCGCTTGCGCGACTTCAGCAATTTGCAGACGCGACAACCAATCACGTTAACTCTTAAATAAGTATTAAAGTTGCGAGCTAATTAAAAGCGAAGAAAAAACTGTTGTTAATGATGTTAAAGGGATAAATGAAATAAAAAAATAATTACGATAAATAATAAATGAAATTATTATTAATTAAATAATTAATTAATTAAAAAAGGAAATAATTAAAGGATTAATAAATCATGTAGCTAACGAGATACTGCGTGACGAAAAACATACGAATTTCGAATTTTCGATCTCAAAAGTGATGTGTAACACTTGCGAAAGGACAAACGAGGTAACGATGAATAATATTACTATTAATACGATTAATACTGTATTACAAAAATAAGAAGTAATGTTTAAGCAGCAAAAAAAAAAAAAAGAAACGAGGAAGAGAGCGAAAGAAGTTAAAGGTGTCGGTAGAAAAAAGATTGCCTAGCTAGGTTTACGATTCCCACGCGAATTTTTCAAATTTTTTCAATGAGGAAAGCTATTTAGTCGCTCCAAAATCAGTGGAAAAGCGTATAAAGATCTTACTACTTTTTACTTCAAATATTTTACAAGTGAAATACAGATTTAAGAATTTTAACTCGCTATTGTATCTTCCTCATCCCGACGAGTAATAAACATTTTTAATGATAAATTAACGATTTTTGTACAGTCGATTGTCAAATTGCATTTTTAAGCGTCTTAAAATTTGCAAGCATTCATGGTTTTTTCACTGATTTGGGAAAGAGAATTAAAAAAATGGAAATAAATTACACTACATAAAAGATAAATAATTAAACACAATTACTACACGGACGCAATTACACAAAAGACACATTGTTGATACACGATAAATGAAAATAATAAATAATTAATTATTTAAGGGTGCAAGCGGAGATGTTTGATTTTTCCATGACGTGGGAGTTTTTGTATATTAACTCAAGTCTCTAAGCCGGCGAATCGTAAAAGGAATCGACTTTTTAATCGCAAAGTGCATCTGAGTTTGAGTGCCAAATTTCGCACAATTCTGAGCAGCCGACTGATTAATTCTTTGATTGATTGATTGATCGATTTAGTATGCAACTGCGTAACGCTTCTTCTCTCAATAACCATAAAAAAAAGACGACGACAACAAATGCGAAGAATGGTGCTTCTTAATCTTAGCGATCGCATATACGAATAGTTGCTTGCAACAGACACACACACACACAAACGCGAAAGGTATTTTTAATTCGCAAGACTTTTACTATAAACTCCAGTGGTTTTCTCAGGCTTACCATGATTAGTTGACGTTAGTTGACTTCCGCGCGAGCGTCTTTTCTCCTTTTTCTTCCTCGCTGAGAAAGCTCGGTCGATCCTGTAATGAACTCAAAATCAACAAGATATACGCGTCATTGAGAAAAACAATCGTGAGCTCCGCGTTGCCCTTTATTATCGACTTAGCGATGATATTCTCTAGCGAAAACAAAGCATAAACTAAAGCTAAACTCTCTTTCGACGGAAGCTTATAAAGCGTTATTAAAAAACGAAACTATTAAACGTGTACCGCTAAACATAATCTATACATATTTAAACTATTGAACGCTAAACTCGTACTCGTATAAACATTAAACTAAACTAATGAAGTAATAAAATAAACACTAAACGATAAAAAAATAATTAAAAATGCGCGCAGATCACTCCGAGTTGAAAAAAATCCTGCGAAGGAGTGGCGGATGAAGCTAGAATCGAGGTTAAGTGGGATCGATAATCGCGAAGGTTATAGCGTCCAGAGATTTGCCGATTAATCGAAAAACGTCCTTTTTAGTAATGCCAAAACGATTTAGTCACGATAATTCAGCAGATTTTTAAAACTATTTTAAAGCGAAATTTTGCTCCACCATTAACGCCAGACAACTAGTTACCCGTTCACAAGTTGCTTCACACGGTGCAAATGGTTCTCTCGACAAGCGTGAAATTTCGCTTTTCCAACTTTAAATCGACGAGTTGCGATTATTCGGTGAGTTGCTGAGAGTCTAAAGTATATATCGAGTAGGTATTTAACGAGATAAAAGGGGTTGACGAAAGAAGATAAGCAGTATGAAGGAAGAAAAACACGTAATAATCGAATTAGTCACGTAGCTGATTGAGGAGATGATGAGGTGAGAAAGAGCCGAGACAGAGATAGACGCAGAGTGGAGCAGAATAAGGGCAGAACACAGAAATACGACACGCACACTTACACACACGTTCTTTCGACAAATGATCGATTACAGAGCATTGTGTTTGAAACAATGGCGAAGAATTAACGAACCCAACAAGAAGAGCAATGTAAATCTCGATAGTTCTAACAAAACGATATATCGGTGTCTTTTTTAATGTATCATTTTTTCAAAGTAGACGTTAGCGAAGCAAGCCTAAGAGAATTTATCATAATCTGCGTTTCAACGTTTTTCAATCGACTTGACAAACTCCCGCGTAATACGAATAAGCAATGACCAACGTTTTTTTCAATGCCGAAAGAAAAGTAACCAGTGCTTATTCAATCATGAAACATTGAACATGTACATGCACTCACGACAAGAAATCCGACGAGCGAGTTTACAAAGTTTTCTTTTGCAAACTAGCCAAACAAGTAGCAGATAAGAATCGCAAATCACATCACACACATTGACACTCTCTTTCTCTGTCTCCTAATCTCCGTAATAAGCTAAGGCCCACGTGTAATATCTCTGAACTTACCTACGAATTTCGATGACCGGCAGTCGTAATAAATAAGAAAACATAAATGCGAAACGAACGGGGAGATGGTCAATGAACGAGTGAGAGAGTGAGAGGAATGACGGGAGGCGTTAGATTCTGCTGTACATGAAATATATAATATAAACAATAAACTCTTCCAAAACTTTTATTCCCTAAAGATAATACAAGAAAAAAAAAAACATCACCTTCGGACGACGAAATATCGAGCGTCGTATCGGCAGATTGCGTCAATTCATCGTCAAGGTAGATATTGTATACATTGATGATAGTAGTATTTAGCGTGTACGTGAATAGGGAAAATAATTTTTCAAGTATGCGACTTGTCACTTGATAGCGAATAAACGAGAGGAAGAAAAAAAACCGAAATAAATAAACAAAAAAAAATAATGAGGAAACAATGAGAAATATAATATAAATATATATATAAATACATACATATAGTGCCAAAATTTGATTTGCGTTTTACTAGGCGATAATGTCGATATGCCCTTGAGTTCGTCGATTACTCTCCTTTTCGTTTTTGTACTTAATTGGTCGACGCTGTTTGAAGGAAACGACGACGATTTTCGTCGACTGCGGGCCACGATCTCACTTGACTTTTAAATGATGATGAAAATAATTAAAAAAATTAATAAAAAATCGTAGCGCCTCGATGAACAGCCTAGTTTAATAATAGTAAATTCATATTGAAGAAAAGGAAATAAAAATAAATAATTAAAAAGCACGTTTGTTATATTTCTACGCTGGGCTCTTGTTCGAGGCATTATCATATAATAAACGCGTGTTGATTGATATATGAGAATGATGATCCCCTGTTATAACTGGTGAGAACACAATCGCCGCATTGTAATATTATTATTATTATTATTATTATATTATTATTAAACAATTATTACGTTATTATGAAATTGTTGAAATAAACGGAACGACAAAACTGCTGTCTTTTCAATTCTCTCCTTAACACTATCTTTATTTTTAAGTTCAGTTGCATCACATTCATTATTTGCAATATTAAATATTTTTTCAATCGTGACTTTAAAATTTTGTTTGATGAAGAAATTTATTTAAAAATTAAAATTTATTACAAATTGTCATTACAAGCAAAATATCATCAGTAGAGTAAAATATGTTACATGTATAAATTATTCAAGAAGAAAGCTAAAAGTTATTTTTATTTTAATAAAAGACTAATAAAATACATGAAGTGGGACATTGGGTTTTTATCTATTATTATTTAAAAGTTTATGATACAATCGATTAGCTAAAAAGAAAGTGGGTCAAACAGATGTTGGAAGAATTCACCCCCATCTATCTTTAGGAAGAGGAAACTTCATCTCGTTGGCAAGCAAAACGAGCCCAAGACCTTTGATCGGTAAAGTCAATCTTTTACGTAAATAAGATTTCTTGAAATGAATTTTAACTTATTTTTGGGAACTTGAATAAAGCTAAATTAACGTCGATTACAATATAAAACTAACAGATATTATGTTTTATTTAAATATGCGACAATAGAACAGCGCGTTACCGACTGCATACGGCTGACCGTTCACTGAGATTTCTACTTGAACGGCAGAAATTATGATTTAACACTTTTATTGACATTTGGTAAGACGAAATTGAACTATTGAGATCTTTTTAAGCCACTGCTTTTAAACCGTAAGTAGATAACAATATTATCGAAAGATTATAGAAAGAAATATGACCAAAATTAATAATAGTCCAAAAATATTAATATTTAAAATGCTATTTTATTTTCTATTCGTGTTCCACAATCAAATTTTTAAATTATTAGCAAAATTGGTTTCTCTTGTCATCCACTGCATGCAATATAAAGAATCAATTGTTTACTTCATCCGATAGATGGCTCCGGTATTTCCTATCTTGAATCCACCCCCGTTTGTAAGTATTTCTATACATATATTGTAGACATGGCAATGTAACTTCTGTTAAAAGCCAATAAAAAGATATTTTATTACTATTCATCCCCGTTTCAATTCTGAAAGAAACTCTGCAGTTTAATTAAAAGATCTGCGATTTATTTTCCTCTAATTAAAGCAAAAAATCTTGAATAGAGAAGTATCAAGAGTTTTCTCATTTTTCCGATTGAACAACTTATAAAAAAACTTAATACTCGACGATCGGCTAAAAGGCCTTTTAAGACTCGTCATTAACGAGTTCCTCATCGCACTTTGTTCCTCGAAGCGAGAATTTGTTCGCATCAAACTTTTCTCGCTTCTTCTCCCGATAAAATTCAATTATCATTCGCTTTAATAAACAAGGACGACAAGCGCGCACGTCGGAATCCTTATTCGGATTCGCAGCTCCGACGTAATTAGTTTGACTTTCTATTGCTGAAACACTTCTTTCGTCACCGTCTGAAATAAGAGGCGGAGGGAGGGAAAAAAAAAATAAACAGCCGCCTCCGAACACGCGGAAAATCACGGCTGCGCGTCGCAAAAAGGAAGAATGTAAATCAAATATCCCGAAGTATGAGGGAGCGAGAGAGCGAAACTTCCGTAAAAGAGCAAAGATTGCTGTTGCCGCGTCGCGCCGGTGCTTTTCTCTTCTCGTTTTCCCGCTGATTTCTCTCTCTCTCTCTCTCTCGCTCTCTCTCTCACTTTCGTACACACTTCGCCGACGATTTCTTTCCGCTCTCCTCTCCTTTTTTTACTCTGCCTCGCTGCTAGTCCCGCACCGCCTGCGAAAAGTTCCTCCTCTCTCGTTCTCTCGATCGCGCGCTGTGTGTATATGTATATAACAAATCGTTTAACTTTTTCTCCGCAGGAGAGAGAGAGAGAGAGAGAGAGGCAGAGCTGTGGAATTACTAGCGAGTAAATAGAAAAAGCGGAAAGGAAGCAGGAAAAATAGCGTCAATGAGCTAATGAAGAAAAAAGGGAGGCAGCGAGGGAACAAGGAGAAGTAGCGCGAGAAACGAGACTGTGTGCGAGAGTGCGAGTCTTTGAGCTAATTACTTCGGGCACTCTTTTAATCATTGCCAAAGCTCGAATGACGACATGACTTTGTCGGTTAAAACTTTGTTATCAACAGTGGAGCCAAGCCCTCTCGTCTATCTTCCCCCGCTTTCAGCGGCCGAGGTTTCCCAATTCTGCACCTGATTTTTTCGCTCGCCCCCTGATTTCTTTCTCTCGTTTTTTCGCCTTAATTACATCCGCACATCGGAATTACCATTTCCTCGAACGTCAAAGCAAACGAGAATCGAGTGGCAGCATTCTGCTGTAAATAAATCAGTGCGATGAGTTATCATTGTAAACTGAATTCGATTGAACATTTAAATTAACAGAGATTTTAGTCATTTTTAAATACATTATTCTTTTTATTTTTAATGAGAATTTATTTTGCAGAATTCAAAGCTAGGTCATTAAAGTTTATCGTGTAAGTTTATCTTTTATATTTTTCATAAAATACTTGTTTAACGGCTTTTAATTCTTCAATTAAAAATACAAAAACGTAGTTAATAAAATTACTAGAATTTCTGTTTCGAGTTAAATTCCAAAATTAATTTAACCCAATTTACCATCATTTATTCATTCCTTATAATTCGGATTTTTATAAAAAAGAACATTTTCCAACATAAATTTTAATTAATTTTTCAACATTTAGTAGAGTTTCAATTCATGCCTTGCCGAGCATTCATGATCGTTATTACAAAACTCAATTAAATAGATTACAGTGATTCCACTTTTTCACTATTCATACAATTTTATTTCAGCATGAGTTTTATTTATGTGTGTATTATTTTATATTTATTATTATGTGCTAGACCTTCTATACATTACATTTTCCAGAGATTTTTTTCATAAAAAAAGAGTAATAATTTACATCGTCGACACGAATTCCCCCTCGCGTGACACTTTTTATGCGAACACGCACAGTATTAGAGAGGTACATTGACGATTCTAGAATCGCGCATCTATATGTAAATATTCCATCCGCCCAAGAAAACGAAGCAGAAAAATGTAATGACTAAAAATATGTCGCTCAATTCCAATTGAAATAAAAAAATTAATTGCTCCACCAGAAGTGAATTGCGCCAGGATTATAACGATTCTCTCCACTTTGATTATTGACAGAAATTTTTTAAAAACCTGCCATCAATCACTAACAACCGAAGAACGAAGCTGACGCAAAAAAGTAAGCTTTGCACATAGCAAAAACCAATCATTCGTTCGCTCTGAATAATAGAGCTCACATGTGAGCAACCGCACTCGATCAATCGTCGAAAAACGATCCGATTAGTTCGGCGCCGCTATCAAACCCGAACAAGCGCCGAGTATCCATAGAGGAAAAGTAAAATTTTACCCTTCGGCTGACAAGCCCAAAGAGCAACCGAGAGAATAGAACGGCTCGGACTCGCGTGAAAACGCGGAAGAAGCGGCGAAAAGCGGCGGTAAAGAAAAAAAAGAAGCGTACGCGAACTCGCGCAAAGCGGCTCACTCGATATAATTTCGATGAGTGGGAGAGGCCTGCGTAGCAGGTGGAAGGAGGCAGAAACGAGTGCGCGGCTCCATCTCCGAATGCAAATGGGTCAAGTCTGGCAATTAAGGAAGCTTACGAGCTGCAGCGCGAAGTAGTTCTCTCCGCGGTCAACAGTCATTATCAAGGCGGAGGGAAAAGGATGCGGCGGCGGCGGCGGTGGCTTCTTCCTTCAAGCGCGAGAAACGCGTAATTTCGGCTCGGCGGCCCGGCCGCCGAACAAGTTATTAATCATTGAAATTTCGCGCGCGCAGCTTCTTGAGGAGGAGAGCCGCAATCCCGGGGCGAAATTTGAATAGCGCCGCGGCAGGACGATATGCATACATATTTCTCGTCGGCGGCTTTCTTGGGCCGGCCGCACACTTAAACGAGTTGCCTTTCTATATGCGACGCGCAAGCGGCTCTCCTCCTCCTGACTTTGCGCCGGGCGAGAAAGTTTAATTCGACGAAACTTCATTCTTCTCTCGTCGTCGGCGTCGTCGTCGGCGTCGTCGAGAAATGAGAGGAGCGAGAGGGAGCGAGTAGCTTTTCCTACTCTCTGCGAAAACGAGCGTGTCACACATCTCTGCACAAGCCTTAATTTGCCTCGAGAAATCTCGTTTGCTGCAAACTTTTAGAATAATAAGGTCCAACTTGGCTCCTCTGCCGGCGTTTTCCTGCGTCTACTTCTTCTCGTGCTTCTTCTTCTGTGTCGTCTAAGAGCCGTCGACGGAGGCGTTAGCTACCTCTCACCCCTGCCGCCACGAGCCACATAACATTCAAATTCAAATACTTTATACCGCGCGGCTTTCTTAATAAAGCAAACTTCCTCTCTTGCTCTCTGGCTCTCTTAACTCGCCTCCGCGGTTCGCGGATTGGCAATGCAAATCGGTATTAGGTAAAGTAGCTAGATACGTATATACGTGGCCGGAGTGTTGATAATATACGTCATATCGAATTAGACTCGGCGAGGGCTTCGGTATACTTTCGAGGGTCGCCGCCGCGTCGCTTCAGCCGCAAGCGGAAGCGGGCGAAGAATGAATAAACTTGCTTTAAAGGTAAAATTGCGAGGGGAGAAAACGCGAAATAATTATTCTGTTTATTATGCTTGATGTAAATCTGAAAATTGCTTGTCGGCCAAGGCAAATGTGGGAGGAAATAGTATTATTGAGGCACGTCATGCTTAATGTATGGGAAAAAGTTTATTTTATAAGAGTAGGGAAAGGTCGCGTTATTAATTCTGGAAAATTTGATATTAATTTTATACAGTGACTGTCAGGTACATTAAACGCGAACAATTTTTTGTCATTAACGTCAAGTTTTAAAACGGAGATTTTTAATTTATTTTAGAGTTATTATTTAAAAACAACGCATTTATTTTGCTGTTAGTTATTTACTGAATTATTTATTATTTTTTAATTGAAATTTTAGGTATTCAGCCATTATTGAATGTACTAATTTAATATTTTAACAGTACTAAATATTCAATATAAGTGTAAACATTACTTGTTATGTATGTAAGATATAATTTATTCTGGTTTTAAACAAATAAATAAATAGATTCTAATAACATATAGAGTATACTCCAAAGACGTGAAATAAGCACACTGACTTTCTCCTTTGAACAATATAAAAAAAATCAAAATTCAAGATAGACGATAATGTAATTAAAATTTTAAAAAGAAGTTTACGAGATAAACTACTTTTTAAAAAAGGATTAAGATATTTCTTTGAATGTTTCACCCTCAGTACTATTTAATGGGCTTACCAGGAGGATGCAGCCAGACCTTTCCTCGCCTCTAGTAACCCAAAGGTGCTGAGCCAAAGCTGCAAAAAGCTCACGAAATATAAGTCGAAGATAAATTTTATACATAAAAAATGGTAAATTTTGTTCTGTTTACCAAATTTTTACAAGTTGTTCACCTTATATGTTATTTCTGAAAGAATTAGGCTTAAGAATTAATAATAATCAGTATCATTACTATTATTTCTGGTACAATGATTTTTATACTTTTCACTATTTTTTTTTTGTACCAATAAGCTTGCAAATCAAATTTTTTTTTGCTGTATTGTCTCTTTCAGTCATTGTTCTTAAACTGAAATCCCGGATGGCCTTTAATTAAAAATACCTTCGCTGGAAACAATGAAGCAATTCTTCTGCGTATTCCGTACACGTGTTGAAATTGAATTTAAAATCTATAAACGATATACGTGCAATTTGGTCGCTATGAAAAAGTTCTTTGTAAGGTGAATTTAACTATTTTTATCAAACTTGTCCTTTGAAAACAATACTGGTACAATATTAACTGAGGTTTAAGACAATAAATGGTAAAAGAATCCGTAGATATTGAATATAAAAATATCAATATACTTTTTAATAATGTCTTGCATTTAATAAGCCCTTTAAAATCCTTTTATGAATAAAATCGAACAAGTTTATAAGAAGGAGTATTTATCAGTTATTGATATTCACTCGTCAATACACTTTTAAAAAATGTGATTGACTAGAATAATGTTCTAGTTTCGAGTACATTCGGAAGCAAGTTATTTGAAGTGAATGTCAATACTACTTACTGAAGTGTCGATTAAAAGGTTCAAAATTTTCCCTTTTTTGCCGAAATCAAATTGTTTGGTATTATACACGAAATCGCTGTACGGCAGCATTCAACTGCTGTTACAAGAAGTATTTGATCGAAAACTTTTGACTTAAAACCTCGTTTATGTTGAACAAGTTGACCGAATAACTTAAAACTTGCTCTACATACTTTTTAGGCTAACACCAATAGAGCTTTTGTAACTTTTGAAAGGCTTTTGATTTAAACATTTATTTTTCAAGTTTTTAAATCGTTATGCAAATTATAGAATTGATTTATAATTAAAAAATTAATCTTCTTAAAATATATGTTCTGCATTTTAATCTCGACGTATGAATAGAAATTTGTAAGAATTTCATTTCAAATTTGAATAATGTGATTAGATAAACATAGAATACAAATAGATGGACAGTCGTAAAAAGCCAAATAATCCGCTAAAGGAGAAGAAATTTATTCACCTCCCCTTTCCAGCAAGATGCATATTTAATAATGGCGCTTCTGTAAACTATGCACTCCGTCCGTGCAGAAGAGAAAGATTCAGTTTCTGTCATAACACAGGGATTTTTTGGAGCGCACGCGATAGTAAGCATAACTTGCGTAAAGGGGAGCGGGGTAAAAAAGAAACTTGGCTCATTGAATAGATTTTATCGGTTGGAACTGCGCGCGAGAGTACTTACGCTTCCAAACTGGGTAAGAAAACGCCAGACCTCGAAAAAGAAGAGGAAGAGAGAGAGAGAGAGAGAGAGAGAGAGAGAAAGAGGCTGCGGGAAAAAAGGAGCACGACGAGAAGAGGAAGACGAAGCACGTCGCTCGCAATCAGCCCCGAGGAATCTTCTCTCCGCACTACGTAGATCATTTCCATAATTCTTGCAATGAAAATTCTTCCTTCCCGGGCGCATCACGCGAGGGAAGCCCTCCGGTAAAAAGTTCGCGGCCTCCGCCCGAATATAAGCAAGACCGCCACTACTGCAAGCGGTGCAAGTACAACGAGCGCCCCGGCGGAGGTTATGACGCTGGCACGCGACGATAATTGTCGCCGCTATTGTTCCTTGGGAACGCGCGTATTTGCCCGTGAAAGCAGCCGCTCTCTTCGAACGGAATGCAAGAGCTGGGCTGTATAGGTGATTCCGCCAGGCGAAATGCAGGCGGCGTTGGGTAATTCAACTGTGGCCCGGTGGGTAGGGGGCGAAGCGAGAAAACGCAGATAACACGAAGGAAAACACGCGGAAAGAGGTGGGCGAATGCTGATAGCGCTAAGCAGCCGACCTTACTTCTGAGGCTCTACTATGTACTTGGTTTTGCGAGATAAAATAAATGCTAAGCAATGCGCTTTTTTAATGTTTCGAATTTTGGCGCGACTTTTTTTTCTCCGCTAGTTTCTTTCGAAGCCTCGTTATTTATTTTGATTTTTTCGAGTGTAATTTTTTATTAACCTTGAAATATGCACGTGTGATTCGTGACAATGCTGTAGTATATTGTGGAAATAACGCGTTCCCAAACGCGAATGCTATTTCCGTCGTCTATTGAATTCTAAAGATAAAAGTTCAAATTGATATTGAATATTCAAGGCAGGATTTGAATTTGAAAAAAGAAAACAAGAATAAAAAGTTCGATTTTCTGTTTAAAAAAGGAATTTCATAAGTAATGGAATTTTTTTGGATTTTGACATGCATTACTTATGTTAGACTATTGACAGGTCGTGGGTAGTAAATTTTCTGCCGCAATCTGTCAGGATTTTTTTTTTTAAAAAAATATGCATCTGAAATTTGATTTTCAGGACGCTCCATTTCTTCGAATTATATATTTTTTTTTTTTTTAGATATGAAAAATTCGCACTCGAAAGTGGTAAACATGATTCGCTTTAAAAAATAGTTGTAAAAGCACTTTAGAATTCTAAATGTACAGCTTACACCCAATTTTTTATTCCCTTTATATCGCAGAGTGTTCAATATGAATGATACGAAAATCTCTCGACTAAAGAGAGCTTTCAGCGGGTCAGCCTCGAAAATCCGCCGAAAATCGCTCTGCAAAAAAGGACCCGGGCGACTCATCGGCATCCTACGAAAATTCCCATAAAGCCCGGGAAAACAACCCTTCGCGAAGGCTTCATCCCGAATCCCCGGTCTCCAATCGACCTACTAACACCTCCTCTTCAAAAAGAAAAACGCAGCCCTCACGCCGTGGCTCTCCAAACAGCCGGAGAGTAAGAGAGTAGGTCCCGCGAAAACAAATTTCGCATCCGCGCTACATCAAAGCTGCACGCTCGTCAACTTGAACGTTCCGCGAGATTGAGAGAGAGAGAGAGAGAGAGAAAGAGAAAAAAGCGTGTCAAGTGTTGTCTCCCTTTGAAAAAGGCCCTGCTTCTCCCAGCTCGCGAAATATTTCGCACGCGAGCGCAAAAAGAGCGAACGAGCGAGACGACGACGACGGCGGTGGCGGTGGCGGCGGCGGCGGCGGCGGCGGCGGCGGCACGTGAATGGAGCCGTTTACACGACGTTATGCCCGAGCCCTCGGCAGAGATCGCGGAGCCTGAAAGAGAGGAGGGGGATGGGATGGGGCTTGCGCCTCCCTACTCGAGTCGGACGAGCGCGCAAGCTCCACGCGCGCGGGCCGAGAGAGCCGAGGGTGGCAGCAGCGGCAGCCGCAGTGTGTCACTTCGCGCCGCGCCGAGCCACGGCGAGTTCGAGCTTTCCTGCCCTCCCGAAGCTCAGAGCGCCGCCCGGCTTGTACCGATTTCGTTCCCCGATTTCTGGATACTCTTTCCGATCTTCAAGACTGCCCACAATTTTTCGATTGCAAACTGGACACGAGTGAGTGAAATCTTCTTTTTCCCCCCCCTGTGACTATGAGCCGAGTCAAGTGACAGTGCGGGTATGTGATCCGTCGCGAAATTCAAGGGTGAAACTGTGCGGAGAAAAAAGTGCGCGGGTGCAAAGGGATAGCCGAGGGGAGAGCAGTGAACTCGACTCGTTTAACGCAGCCCACGAGAAAAAGGATTTTCAAACTCTTCTCTCTCTTTCACCGAGGCTTTGAGAATGCTGGCCAACTCGGGCGGAGATTCGACGCGCTCTTACGAGCGGCGGCGCGATCCTGCGGCAGCGAAGCGGCGCGCTGGCAGCCACGAGCGGCCAGCTACGTATTAATAGCGCGACGCCACGATTATGTTAATCGCGCGGTACGGCGCCGCTAACAAATGCTGATTGCCGGAGCTTCGTAAATCCGCGGTTTTACCTCTCCTGTCTGTGTGCCCCCTCGGTGCGTTTGCAGCCTGACAGTATACACGAGCATTTCGACGAGAGACCGGGGAGAGGGAGGATTTAAAGGGGTAGAGGCAGCCCGAGTGATGGAATTTTCGTAACTGCCGCGAGGCGAGACAAAGTGCCGCGATTGATCTTCGAGCCGAGAGACAATGCTGGTTCAATTGTTCGTCGCCCTCCTGTCGGTCCTCGATAACAGCCCGGCCCAAGGTGAATTTTCTCAGTCTAACTCTATTACTCTGTCTGTCTGTCTGTCTGACTGTCTGTTTGTTTGGCTGTGTAGACGTTTTGTCGAGGGGCGGCCATTCACGTGCGAATTGGGTGAGGAGTGATTAATGGCCGATGTATTAAAGTGATTTTCATGCCGGCGAGATTTCAAATGAATGTTTCGCCTCGGCAAGGGTGCGGAGAGCCGAGGGCTTTGCTCGCAGAGGTTAATTGAACGCGCTTACTTTATTTGTTGCCGCTCTCTTCTCTCGGGCAAGCGTTTTATAAATAATTGCGCGCGAGAGCCCGTTTAAGCGCTCGAAATCAACGGCTGCTCATGTGGGCAATTAGTTATTTATATAAATCGAAGCTCGATGATAGCGCCGGAATTCGAGTTGACGCGTCAGCGGGTGAACGATTTTATTTTCATAAAAGTTATATAAGAGAGTGCGAATGGCAGCGGGCAAAAATTTATGACAAATGATTATTAATTTGGCCGTTTCGAAGTGCACGCGCTCGTTGCTGTATAAAATATTCGTTTAGCGCGAGAAGCTTTATCCCCGTATTTATATAAATATTTATGTTTTAAAACTAAAAATGTATTAATTTCTCCATTTGAATTCGTATCTTATTTTGCTTTAAATTCTGATAAAATGCATGTATAAAAGTATCAATGCCAGATTATTGCCCGCGCATTTCAATTTAAAATTAATTATCAACACGTTTATAAATAAATTTTTTTACCGGACTGAAATTTAGTTTAGCACGTAATAATTTGGAGCTTTTTCGCGGTATCTTGCGCCAACCGTAAGTTTTCCTTATTCGGTTTCGGCGAAATTGGCGCGAGTTCCACATACAGCATGGATGGGTTAACGCTGCTCTAAATTTTTCGAAGCGAAAGCTTTAATCTCGGTGAGAGTAGACGTTAAGGTCTTATGGGTTCTCACACCTGAAAGTGCGACGTTAATGCGCGTGGCTTTTTTTTTTGATTTTACAAACTGCACTTAAAAATCACTGCTGTTGCGGGCATTTTTCAATTTTTTTTACAGTTAAAAAATTGTTTTCTCAGAGATATTTATAGTGTTTTCTAAAGGGCGGGCAGCATTTGAAGTTTTCATTGTGATTTGGACAATAGAAATACAGTTTTATTAATTTAAAGTTAATTAATAAAACAGAAAAGCTTGTATGTAATTTAAAGCTTTAATAAAAAGTCTTTTTTATTTTAATTATAAAATTTTAATCTGAAATATTTAAAGGTAAAAAAACTGAAATGGTTTAAATTATTCGTGCAAAAATATTTTCAGACATGGTTTATTATGCTTTTCGGTTTTATATTATATTAATAATTTAAAAAGGCGGTATTAAAAATTAAATAAATCATGTGTATGTATTAATTAAATGTAAAACGTGTAACACGAATACATTTGATATTTAAAAAAATATACTTTATTGGAACACGAACATTGGACAATGTTGCGGCGCTTAATTCATTTTATTTAATTTAAATTGAAACACAATATTAATTATAATACTGGGCCCAAAATATTATTATTGCTCCGATGTTTGGTACACTATTGTGGTAATATTGATGCTTCTGCTTTGCAACGGTATACTCAACATGTTGACCCAATTTGAGGTCCTTCGGTCAGCTTTGTATGCATAGAGAACATTTTAGAGAGACACTGGAGAAAATTAAGTTTCTGCTTTATCGACGCCATTACAGCGTCAATAACAATGAAACTAAAAATTCTTTTCTATGAATAGGACTATTTATCTGCGCAGTATCCGTACATTTCCCTACGTACCGCTTGAAACAACTAATGCAATTTCAAGGTGTTTGCCGCGCTCAAGATTAATTTCGGAAGGGAATGAAGCTTTACTCGCACTCTCAGCGAACAATTCTGCTAATTAGCAAAGATAGCAAATCTCGCTTTCAATATGATAAGCGGAGTTTTTTTTTAATTACTAATTCCCTAAATAACGCGTTCCCTTTATAATCCAGCTTAAAAAGTAGGTTAAACCAACGCAGACGAGTGCCCGTGAATTTTTTAGGGCCACCAGAATGGAGTGGCATTTTTATTTAATGAAAAGATAATATTTCCACTAATACACAAAAAATCGGCTGCAGCGCCCGTCACCGCCGCCGGATCGCGGACCGTAAATTAAGCAAATTGACCTGAAAAACGAGTGGCGGTAATTTAAAATTAATTGCCCTTCCGTTCCCCGTGCTTAAACACGAAAAAACGTCACGTCCGTCATTCTTGAAAAGTCATTGTCGTCGAAAATGAAACGCGGTTATGAGAGGCGTAAACAAAAAGAGACGGCGAAATAAAATGAATGCGCGAGGGAGAGTGGAGAGAGAGAGCGGACGAGAAAAAGGGAGAATAAACAGGCAGCGCCGGACGAGAGATATAACAATGAGAGACAAAGAGAGGGAACGAGATAGCGCAGAGTGAGAGAGAGAGAGGTAGAAAGAGAGAGGGCCGCGCAATGTATATAACAGAGCTCCGGGATCCATTGGCCCGTTAAGGAGAACATTTCGTTTAGCCCGAAAGCTGTGAACCCGTGAGGATGCCGGGGAAGGTGCTCACCTCTCTCTCCCTCTTTCTCTTTACGCGTATAAAACGAAGCGGCGCCGCGCCGCGACGTGCCTCAGAAATGAAGAAAGTTTTTTCATTAATTTACGAACTTTATTAATGTTTTTACAATTTATAGGAGAAGTCCCGCTAAACGTCTCGTTCCGATCGTTAAGCGTCTAAAATATGCACTCGGGCTCTTGTTTCTGCGCGTGCTAAACTTTTCATTACCTTTATTGTCGTTAAGAAAAATTTTTTTTCTCTCAACTTTTTTATTTAATTACGGAAAAACATGTCGTTAAAGTCGACTGTAACGATCGCTGTTATTTCTTTTTGCGATATCTTTGCTTGTAATTTATTCGATACTGTATAAACTTTTAATTAATGCTCGGTTTTAAGCTTTTATAGCTGCAAATTTTAATGAGAGATTTAATAAAATTATCACAATTTATATCCGCAGAGCGTGTAAATAAATAAAATAAATAATTTTTTCTTGAAAAATCGAAATGATTCCAACAGACGATAGGAACATAAGCAATTTTTTAATTAATAACTTTACTTAAGAAGTTAAATTCACGCTCGCAAAAAGAATTAAATAGTCTACGAGTAATTTTTAAATTATGTCAGACTTATATTTGATATTAATCACTGGCGCGCATAATTGTGCACTTTTTATTGACATCATCATTGAATTATTTTGATATAATGTACAAGGAAATAAAATTACCATTGAATGTTGCAAATTCAAATTATGAATGATTTATAACAATGTTTCAATGCTATCATAAATTATTTGTTGTTGCCTGTACATTTGTTTTCTCATAAATTTCAATGCTTATGAGAGTGAATAAAATAATCAGCAATACATGTGTAGAATCTTTCCATCCCTTCATTTACAAATGTATTTATTTGTTAATTAACAATTAATAATTATTGACTATTCGCAATAGTTCACTCAGAATCTTTTGTGGCCAATAATTATTTTAAAATTTTATGTTAATTTTGTAATAAAATTTGATAAATTGCGATACGGGAACGTAGGTAGAACATTGAATAAAGATAAAGAAATGGTTTTAAAATTTAGTTCCTTAGACAATAGGAAAAAATTAAACAACAACTTGGAAATTAAAAGTTTTCCAAATTTCTTTTTCAAAAAAGTACTTCAGTAAGCTACGGAAGTTTGGAATTACAGTCTAGAAAAGTGAAAAACTTTTATTTTTGATCAAGAGCACGTTTTCGAACTAAAAAGATTGTCCGTGGCCTGAAGCAATCTTATCTTTGGGTAAAATTTGTTAAATTAGTTGTACAATTCCAGGAATATAAGTTTGAATTAATTATAATCTTCAAATTACCCTATTAAACAGACATCCTGAAAAAGTAAATCAAATGGAACAAAAGAATGAGAACTACAACAATAAAGTTGAAAATATGTACGCTAATAATATTGCGTTTCATTTCAAACGATCCGAGGTAATTTGTAAGACTAATAATACGTCCTTCCGTGAAATTCATTGAAAAATAGGTACCTCGACAAATAAAGCACTTAAGTGAAAGCAAGATAGCAGCAGAGACTATCGGTGAGCAAACAAATAATAATGAAAAACGATCGCATGCTTCCCTACGATAATAATTAAAGCACTCCATTAGAGCGTGTCCCATTCGTCGTTATTTCCGTGCGGCGCTCGAGCGACGTGAAACACCGTCGCAGCGATAAATCGGCGATTTATCCCTCGGCAAAGCCCCCGAGCTCTTAAGACGTTTTATGAATTCATCATTGCCGCGCTCTACGGCCTCTCTTTATCCCGTAAACACGCGCGAGAGGAGGATGAAGAGCTCGGGATCGCGCATGTAAAACCGGCGGCGCGCGATTACGCAGCAGCGAGACACGCCCGAGGATTTGGATTAACCGACGGTCAGGAGAGAGAAAGAAAGAGGATTCGAGAGCGAGAGAGCTGAAGCAATTAGTTACCGCTGCCTTTCGGCCGGGAAAAGCGACACGGAGAAAAAGAGAGAGAGACAGAGCAATAAAGCGAACGAATGAAACCGTTCGTTTTCGGGGGGGGGGGGGGGTTCTCCGAGAAAAAAAAACCCGACGGAGGGCTGAAAGCGAAATTGGATGCGTAGATGCACGCGTCGGAGCGTTAGGGGGTCGAAATAATGACCTGAAAATGAGGAGTGTGAATTCGGCCGGCTTTTCTCCCGGCGATACGAGATAATTTGTTTTTTTTTTCCGGGAAATGAAATATTTCGTAATTATCTTGCTTTAGTTTGTAATTGGGCTAAATTCGTTCAATTTAATGCCTTTAAAAATTTTTGTGATTTTTTGGTAAATCGTTTTTTGTGCTGTACGTTATGAAAAGTGCTTTTGATTTATATTTAAGTTAAACGAATATCGGAGAATAAGTGTTATTCAAAAATATTATTTTTTACGCTTTACGGTAAATCAACATTTCGGTTTACATAATCAAATTTGATTAATTATTCAAATTTGATAAACTGATTAATAAAAACAAAGGGTGCTTATTCCATAAAAAAACCTTCCGAAAAGCAGGTCAATCGTTGCCTGAATTCGTAAAACCGAATATTAAAATTACTCCGTCTTTACACGAGAAGCCGAGTTTTAATAAGCTTCCCCCGCATGTTCCCAATGATCTTCCACAAGAGCCCCGGGGAAGCGAAAAAAGTTATACTTCGAAATCTCATAAGCATACATTTACCAACTAAGATAATCCTACTTTAAAAGCCGCGTAACAAGATCTTGCCACAACGCGCAAGTCGACTTGTATTAAACTCGGTTTCAGCGCCTGCCGGCAATCCTCGTGGACACGCGGTGTGTTTTCCCCTCCCCGTTAGTTATTTTTCTCCCGTTGCGGAGAGATCGCGAGGGCGTGTACACACGCGCTTAGACGAAACGAGTAAAAAAAGTACTCGCGGCCTTTGATTTATCTTGCTTTTCTTCGGGATTTTGCACTGTATTTGCGTTCGAGAACGTTGGGAGGTGTGGGAGAGAGGTGGACGTGTATATCCGCGCGGAAAATATTGCACGCAGAAAGTAGTTATTGGAATGTTTCTCATATACGCGCGCCGCCTCCTCCTCCTCCTCCTCTTTCTCTATTTCGCACACTCTCCGTTATTGTGTTTGTCGGGAAGTTTTAGTTTATCATACGAAACTTTCGAAACCTGAACGCCGCGGCGAAGATGAACTCGGGAATGAATCGATCGCGGAAAATAAAAAAATTGTATCCAATCCTTAATTGGAAGGAACAGATATTTATTTAATAGGGGAAATAGTTTAATGCAATTTTTAAAGTAAGTTGTTCACTTACTATTTTTAAATACAATGAAACGCAATACTAATTGGTAACATTTAATTAATAGGAAGTTACCTTGGATGGATTTCATTTTGAAATAAAAGTAAATATAATTTATTCTGCGAATTCTGGTTATTAATAAAACTTTTTTAATCTTCAGTAAATTTATTAAAACTTTCTTGTTTTAATTAAATATTCTATTTTGTTACTTTAGTTATTCATAAATCTCAGGAAGAAACTTTAACTACCCATAAAATTTTGTGGAGATTGTATTTGCCTGATAAAACTTGCTCAGAATTACGTGCGTCGTCTTCGTGTATACATCGACGTAGCAGCTATTGATGGGTATTGATCATTAATGTTTGCAGGGCTTTCGCAGAATGCATATTCCAAGAAATTATAAGTTTATAGAAACCTCCCATCGTTTCTTAGAAGTTCCGAGTCATCCTCAAAAGATCTTCGACTCCACTCACGCGCAAAAAGGCCAAATTACTCGAGGAATTTCCAGATGCAGCATAAGATATCATGAAAAGGATCGCATGCAATTACGAAGAATAAAAAAGTCAAATTTTTGCCAGGCAAACAATGAGATTACCAGATACACGTTTCCTAATACCAAATTATACTTTTACGAACGGAGTTAGAGGAAATTTAAATTAGCTGATAACTTTTCCTCGCCTGCTCGAGTTTAATATATTTGTCATAAAAGTTTTGTCTAATTCTACTTATTTCTTCTTAAAAATTATTATACTAAATGAATTATTCTATCTTTTTTAAATATTTGCAAAATATTCTAAATTTACTCTAGTAGAATAAACCTATTTTAGTCTGACATGACAATTTTTCACAATTTTAAAAACAAAAAAATATTCAAAAAATAGATGTTTTATATTATGAATATTCATGTGAATATTATTTTGTACTAAAACGCGAGGTAAAATTATGGTACCAATTAAAATTTTGAAGCGTGTGTCTTTTTGCAATATCTATAATTATCTATATTAATTCCACAGGATTTTAATTATTAAATAAAACATTGAATTTACAATTTATCAAACAAATCTTTAAAATTTTGAAAGCACTTCCATAAAATCATAAATAATTTCCATCGCTTTCTCTTTTATTTAGATAAATAAATAGCTTCTTTAGTAAAATAATATCTTCATTAAATACAAAAAATATTTTTTCGAAAATCGCTTCATCATGCATAATGAACACCAGCATCCACGATTACAAGTTTTGGGTTTACAGCTCCCCGAGCGGGCTCGGTATAATAAAGTATTCCGTCACTTTAATTTACACTGCAATAATTAAGCGCACTTATCTTGGCCATGAAACCGTGGGATATTTACAAGGCAATACCCCGGGAAGGACCAGGCGGAGGCACAACGTCTACATCGGCCAGTATCCAAATAAATTAGCGTGCGCCGGGACCGATAAATTCAATTCGCGCGGCCTGCCTGCCGCGGAGCTACAAAACCCGGCCTCATCCTCCGCCTCGCCATTATACGGAGTCGGGGAGCAACTGCTTCTCCGAGGATTTTTTATAGCTCAATAAAGTGTAACGATCGAAAGCCAAGTAAACAAAGAGAAAATAGATTTAAACGGATGGAGTAATTACTTTTATGCATGCAATAGAGAGGGAGAGAGAGAGAGAGAGAGAGAGAGGAAAAGAGGAGTCGAAAAGCTAGCGTATTCCAGTTTACACGTAGACGCGTAATCCTCTTAGGCTCGTTTCGCGCGGCCAAAATGCCGAGGATTTGTATTAATTAGCCCCCTTCCCAAGCCCCCCGCCTTGGCCAACGCACTCGTAGCCACTTTTCTCTATCTGCCTCCTTTCTTTTACCTCGAGAGTGGCTCCTCGTTATCATGTCGTCGGCGTGCCTCCACTCGAGCTTTTTCGTTCCGCGCTGATTGCCACTTGAGAATTGAGTATCTTCGTCAAAGATTTTTCTTCCTTTTCTATCTCATTGAATGAGATTACTCGATTGTGCCGGGGCTGGCTTTCTTTGCCTCCCTTTTACCCTTTGCTGCGAAGCGCGAGAATGTGATATTCGAGTCGTCGACGTATGGGTGTCAATTTTTCGAGTATTAATTAACGGGATTGAGATTCCAGTCAAGGGAAATGAAGCGCGTAAATGACAAAGTTACGTGGAGATCTATTTTCGCGGAAAAGCGTTTTAACGTGATATTCAATATTGAATTCAACAATTTTACTTGAAGTTTCCTGTAATACTCAGAAATGATGCATACTGTAATACTCAGAAATGATAATTGAGCAATTAAAGAGCCTTACTTTTAGCAAATTGATAATTAATGAATTTGATTTTAAATATTAAAAATGGATTTCTATCTAATTGGGTTATATCTGATTAATTATGAAGTAGTTTACTTTGCAATTCAGCGAAATAAATTAGAATGCTTGTTTCACGTTCAAAATGAAACTACTGCGAATTGTTAGGAAATTAATTCTGGAAATATTTAACAATCCCAAAATAATAATGTGGAATGTTTAAAAATGTTTATAACGGAATATTAACTCTTTCGCGCATTATGTGCGCCCTTTATATGCGCACATTCATCTCCAGGCAAAATGAAGCACGTGCTATCCATTAAAATTTCAGTGTAATGACCTGCCCATTACAAAGATACTATATACAATTTATTTTATTATTACCCTCTATTAATACAATGCGCATCGTGGTTTGGGGACTTTTAAAAGGATTTTGGCTTTTAGTTTGGCCAATAAAATTTTATTTTAGTAAGAGTACATTTTTAACGTAAAATTTATAAAAAAAATTTACTTTTTTTCATTTTTTGGAAAGAATAGAAGGTGGAATTTAAATTTTATATATTCAACTAATACCTTTTATTAATACAATAAATGAAAATATTGAAGATACGGAATCGTTGGAACAAGTGCTACTTTACCCCCCCCCCCCTGCTGTACTCAACGAGATTACAGCAGTAATCCGACAATTAAATTTGATCTAAATTTTAAAATCCTACTAGCAATACAGAAATATGGTTAAAAAGCGAAATAAAATCGTTTAGCTTTTATAGATGCAAAAATTAATAGAATTCTAAGCTACTTATTCATTGAGTTTAAGTAGTAGCACCATATCATTAGTCATCCAATTAAGCATACTATTAATTTATCACTCTCTGATGTAACAATGTAATAATTTATAATATAATTCTTTTTATTTTATTTTATCAAGAAAGCTTCCTCAATTTCTTTTTTTATTTTCGAATTTCGCAAATTTTAATAAGGAAAAAACGAAGATTATTTCATGCTTCAGGAATAATTTGCATCAAAATTCTTCAAATGCTATCGACAACTTCAATTCGTTCAATAAATATTTTTAAAAAGCTCGAAGGAAAATAATTTCCCTTTGAAATTCTCCCGATCCTTTTATCAAGAAGACCAAGGCAAAATGATGGGTCGTCGTTTTTAAACCGATCGTGCAGGAAACTAATTATTTCCCCTGAAAAAGGAAAGGCTCTCGGATAAAACGGAAAATCCAGTCGAGCAAGTCCCATTCTTCATTTTGAATTTCACTTAACGATCATAACACCAACGTGATTTCCGTCCTCACTCTGCGAACATTTTATGCAACGGCGGCCATAATTATTGTTATTCTGCGAATGCGACGGGATAGGAATACTGAATAGGTCGTTATTACGTTTCAATTAGCGCAATCGCATGTCCGGCTTTTCCGATGATCGCTTGCGCCCGCGCGCATCAATAGCTAGAGCCCTTTCATTCCTCTCTCCCTCTGCCGTCACTGTATTTGCGCCTGGCGGATACCGGAAAAAATACTTTCCGCCTGCCGCATAACTTTGTATCGTGATAATTGACGAGTCTTAAAATATGTAATCTGCAATTTGTCGTGTACGTCGTTTGTTTCGCTCAATGTTAATGTTTTGTGAGCGACGTTTTTCATCTCGTTTATTAGCTTATTGATGAGAGCTCGAAAGTCAGTAAATCTGTATTCTGATTGAGACTTTGTGTAAGCAAATCCTAAAATCAGCATTAGAATATACTCTTAAGGCAACAAAACCTGCGTTTGAGAAACGTATACAATAGATAAAATCCAATTCGTGAGCGTTTCCACCGTACGAGGTATTAATTCTTTTGTCATCGGTATTGATTTCGAATCTAATCTCGTAATGCTTTCGTACACTCAAATAGGCATTAACCTCTATCTGCTCTTTTGTAGTTGTAACTGTTGAATAAGTCTATTGTGAATTAGTCGCGTACTTTACGAGATCAAACGCAATCAGGAAATTCGCTAATAAACTCCATTAACAATATTATGGTACTGTCAACGCAGATACTTCAAAAAGGAAACGTCAACCTTTAAAGCATTGGCTACAGATTTTAAGTGGACATTTTTATAATTCAACATCTTAAATCCTGATCTTCAACCTTAATACTTTTGTATTGGAACTTGTTAAAACAGGAATCTCATTAAAAATATAAAACGTATCTTTTTATACACAATTCTAACGTCATGTGCTAACAATATGTCTGCTGAAAGCGAAGTTATGTACATATATCGATTCATCTAGTTATTTTTATAAAATATGTAATTAAACTTATGAAATCGGTATGCAACATAGATTCTTTATTAGCAATCAAGCCCCTCGTTTTTAAAGTTTGTAAAAAAATTGAAAAGCAATAGCCTACTTATTAGTTACTTTTCTTTTATTTGTGAGAGTCTAAATTGAATTTTAAAAATATAAATGATTATTTGTTTTTAATATTGGCTTTTAAGCATTTTAAAATACTTTTAAAATAATCGAGTTGTAAATACTCGCAAAATCAATTTCAATATATTCCACGTACTTACGTAAGTAAAGATATCTGAATAAAATGATACTTTTTCATTCAACTAGGAAAATTGCAGAACGTCAAATGAATGCATTGCCCGCTTATCAGGCACGAACAAATAAATAATTATCATTGTTACTGTTATTATTATTATCGTTTGTGTATTAAACAAAACAAAGGCGCGAGAACGAATCCGTTGTACAATAACCAAATGTCGTGCATATGCAAGCATTGTTATGTAATTATGTATAAAGTTTCGAGCCTTTCCCATTCCCTCCATTACGAATTTCAATAAAAATAGCCGGCGCAAAATTCGAGAGGATGAACTCGTTGCGCGAGAATAATCCAATGGCGCATTATTATTACACGCGGTGCGCAAGCCGAAAATTATACGTACAGCCGAATGAGATACATTCGCTCGAAAACAAATAAATCCTACACCTGCTCACTCTTGGATTATCATGGTTAAAAATTTGATATTGATTCTGAATTAACGTATTTTTTGCTGAGAAATGCTTTTACGCGATTAAAAGTTGTAAATATAAAATTTAATTAAGAAAAAGGATTGTAATTTCAATATTGCTGAAGACAGGAAATAATAATAAATAAAAAGTAGCCAAATATAAGAACTGAAATTTAAATGAAACATAAAAATAAAATTAATGACCTACAAATTACAAAGTAAACTAAGAAAATTTGTATATTGTTTTTATATATTGCTAAGTCGTAAAATCAAAAGCGCATCGAGCCAAAGGGCGCACAATAATGGGGAGAAGACCCGACGTATTCATTCAGCATTTCAGTTAGTTGCGTGCGCCCTTTGAAGGGGTGAGTGGTGAGAGACTATCCCGCCAACTATGCCTTCGACCGCGACGGCAGTTGGCAGCGCTGATTGTTTCAAACATTTACAAATACTTGGCGATTTTCAAATGTTCCACAAGGAACTATTAATTATAAAACGAAAAATTATTTTTTTTATGTAAGCCAGAACCATTGCTCAAGTCTGATAGGTAGTGAAATAATTTAAAAATGAAATTTAAGATTTCAGATAAAAGTTTTTCAATTGGATATATCCATATGTTAGTTATTTATAGACAGTTTTTCTTTCCGAAGAAAAGAAATTTCTGTTGGTTATTTTCGAATCAGGATTTGATTTAAGAACGATTTAAGCCCATAAATTATACGAAAAATCGGTTATAGTGGGTTTAAATTAAGTAAACGTAATCTAAATGTTGACTTTTCTATAAAAAAAGTCCGGTTATATTCTTTTATTAAAAAATTGAAGAGTTTTCATTTACCGGAAATTACGCACACGCCTTAAATAATATATCATTTTTTTTCAATTTTCTCTATACGGCCTTCGATGCATTTTATACCCGTAGATAGCCATAAATCTCGGGTTGGGTGCCAACACATACTTTTCGATCCTGCGCGCTCGAAGAGTAGACCTAAATAAAATTTAAAAATATTCACGACGTCAAAAATTCGAAATTTCGAACTCGTGATCTATATTTACATTCGGCGCATTAATTTAAACCTTTTTTTTAACTTAACTCATAATTAAAATTATTATCCTTTATTTTCCGGAATATTCAATTTCGCGTTTTTACTCTCAACTGAGCTATTGGATTGCGAGAATAACTGAAAAAATGCGTGGAGTATCAGGCTCGTTGAAAATACCGCAAAAGCTTTTGATACTTGCCCAAGTAAATGATACTTAAATTAACTCCATTACTGTCTTTCCGCTACAGATAAAACCACTAGAGGCGCTAAAAATACTCGGTTAATCCGAGCTCTCTCTCTCTCTCTCTCTTACTCTCTAGTCGCATAATGCGTCAAAAATTAGCCGCGCTCGAGCTGCTCATCGTCCATCCGAGCGAGGGGTCATATTTTGAGTACGCACATGTGCGTTTGGCTAAAAGTTAATCCCTCTCCGTCTCTCTCTCTCTCTCTCTCTGCCTCTCGCGCGCGCGCACGCGACCACACTTGCGCGAAAATTCGAAAACAAATGCGTCAGAGGTGTCTGCGTCCTTGTTTTGCCCGGGATACTCCAGTTCCAGGCTAGGGATGCTTTTTGACACACGACGCGCTGCTGTGTAATGTCGAATTAGGGTCGCGAGCCCGCTCCGGCGGTTTGTTGGCGCGCGCTTCACACAAAAGGGTGCAAGGGCCGAGCTAAAGCGGGAGGCCGGGGTGCGAACAAAAAGCCAGGACGAGGGGCGGAGAGAGAGAGAGACAGGAACCCGGAAATGGATGTATAGAGGCACTGTCAGAGAGAGAGAGAGAGAGAGAGAGGATAAATAGGGTACATAATGGAGGCTCAGGGAGAGGGAAGAAAACATTGCTCCGCGGCAAATTCGTCATAGGAAATAATAAGGAGGAAGGGAGGTGCCGTTGACGGGATTTCCTTCCTTTGGCAGCGGACAAAAGGGAGCTGATAGAATTTTTGAAATTTTTACTTTCGAGCCAAAATAGAGTATTTTTTGGTGGACGTACGAAAAGAAAGGAGCAAAATGCCAAAACTGACTTTATGTGTTTTTCAGGCGGAAGGCCTTTCGAGTTTACAATAAATGCTTTAGTGATTGAATATTTTTTTAATTTTCATGCAAGCAATTTACCCTTTTATTATTATTTATTAATATGTACATTATTTTTGATTCAATTAAAAAAAAAAAAAAAGTTCACGCGCAAAAGTTAACAAATTCTTTCCAGTGCAATTTATCGAAATATTGCTGTAGTTTTAATTAAATCCTTACTCCGCGTAGACAAAGTAAAAACTAATTTTAACGATCAGAAAAAGAAATAATTAGCTGAAACCTCGAAAATACCGAGAGAGCTTCGCAAATAAATAACACGGTTACATCATTGCGGCTTGGGTAAATTAATTGAAAGACTGAAGTCTAAATACAAGCGAGCGCTAAAGCCACAGAGAGCGATTCCGTAGGAAGGGGGCTAAAACAAACGATGGGTAAAAAGCAAAAGAGAAAGAGAGGGAGAGAGAGAGAGGGAGGCTGGACAAAAGTGCAGCCCTCGCAGGAAGAGCAAGAAAGAAAGAAGGAAAGAGGTACGTACTCTGCATTCCGCGGTCGCGCGCTGGTTAATTTGTAAGCCCGCGCGTTCGGGATTATTGTCCCGAGAGTTTTCCGGCTCGCTTTTCCCCGGAGCTACCGGCGCTGCTGCACCTCCAGACGCGCCCGCGCGCGCAAGAGAGAGAGAGAGAGAGAGAGAGAGAGGGAATCTCGTTACGCGGCTGCCCGCCGCGCGCTTATTTATTGTTCGCGCTTTAGTAGCCATAATGGGACCGGGACTCTCATTATTTTTACTCGCACGCGACCCTCCGAACTCGTCTTGAGGCACAAAAGGCTTTAAAAAGCGGGAGAGGAAGCCTCGCGCCTCTCCTTCTCCCCCCCCCCCCACAGGAAAACGTTGAGGGATTTCAGTTGGCCCTGTTGTTTTTTACCCCTTGTAAGCCTCATCCCGTAGGTTCGTTCCGTTTTCTTTCTCTCCCTCCCTCTTATTCTACTACATTTTTCCGCGCTCTTTATTGTGTATGCATCCGCGCCGCGGTAAAGCCGGCTTAGTCTTTTTTCCCCTCTCTGCGAGCTCACTCTTTCTCGCTCTCTTTTTTTTTCGGAGGTACTTCCGCAAAACTGAGGGGAGAGGGGGGGGAGGGGGATTATTCGGAAGTTATTTTGGGTTCGTACAGCGTTTAAAGGCCATTTGCAGGTTCATTTGTTTCAGTGAACATGCTCGTTGCAGCGCGATCCTCCTACCTCTTTTACCTCCGCGAGCGTGTTATTTTTATTGCGGCTTAATTTTCGGCTTAAAAAAGTTAGAGATATTGAAAGAAAATTTATTGAGCCGCAAGGGAGCCGGGATTTCGCGTCGTCTTTTTTTCGGCCTGTTTTACGTTGTTTTACTTCTTTCTACGGCGCTCTCAGTTTCACTACCATTTTGACTATAAATGCAAGGTTATAAATTACGTAATATTAATTATAGCTTTCAATAGCGTCAACGTTTGTTCGGCGAATATTCGCTCTTGCACTGAGGGTAGTATCTTTTTAAAAGTTTAATTACGCGCCTTACAGAGCGTACGAATGTTGTGATTTTATGCCAGTTTTAAAAGTTTGAGCGGCACTTAAAATTTTTATTTTATGAAAAAAAATTTTTAAAATAAGTATTCAGTATTCGCCTTGACACTCCATTTTACTCAATTTAATTAATTTGAAGTACTTTAAATGCCGTTCATACTTCGTAATTAATATAAAATTACATTATTAATAATCTCATATATTTATACAATAAACAAAGTGAGAATATTACATTGTCAAGATAAAAGATCAAACAGCTTCCGTCCATTTGCATAGTCGAGAATTTCAGTAAGGGCAGTGTAAATCCTATTAAAGCGGAATCTTACTATTCGTACAACTCTTCAGATGTGGTTCAGTTAAAATAAAAGTTCAGTTTTCGAGAGATTCATTAAAAGTTTTCACGCATGATAATACGAGGCTTTTAACATGCGGTTTTCCATAACTTTATTCAAAATGATCTTCTCCACCCGCCGACATTTAATTACCCTTTGTGAGATGAAAATTTTTTGGTTTCCTGCTTTTAAATATAAAATTGGCAAAATAATTTGCAATTTCGCCTCCGCGTGAAAAATCGAAGGAAAACAAAGGTAAAAGTTTATTAAATTTTAAGCGCCAAAGTGCACGTTCGTTTGCATATTTATAATCTCGTTACATCGTCAATCTGTAAGTACACAGAAACTTGGTCTGCAGTCAAAAATTTAAAGAAAAAGCACCCGGCTCCCCGGTTCTGGCGGTTCTCCAAATTTCCGAAAAATGTCAAAACTCTCTTTTAAAACCTCGGCGCTCCCCCGCTGTTTTGATTCCAAAATCTTTGCCGAGCCACGTAGAAAATCGCATTGTCGGAGCGACGTCGAAGCTTTAATCCGCGAGATCGAAAAAGCGGGTCGTCGTCGTCGTCGCCGTCGCGCGGGAAAGCTCCATATTTCATCGCTTAAAAACGAAGCTCGGTTATAGCGGTGCGCGGCTCCGTCTTCGCTGCAGCGGCGGCGCCTCGAACGCGCCGGGGATCGAAGCAAAAAATTCGCAATAAACCGGCTAAACGAGGAAAGAATTAAGCCCGGCCGCCCGTAACGTGGCACTCGCCATAAGTAATCCCCCCCTCGTATCAGCTGGTGCTATAACCGCTGGGCGCGCTCGGCCGCGCGCCTTGGCCATTAGAGCCCGGAGAGAGGCGGGAGGGCATTAGAGTGTAGTAGCGGCGGCGGCAGCCGGGGCTCTCTTATATCCCCGGCGTGTCGTCCATAACTGCATTAGGCGATAAATAAAAGAAGGCCCCATAATCTCTGTAGCCTCCTTGTCTTACGTATGTATGAGAGCCTCGCGCCCCGGCCTCGCATAAGCCGCGCCTGGCAGGAGCGAATCCTCGGAGGAGGCAGCCGCGCGCTGCCTGTCCAGGAAGTTGATATAGCGTCCCGCGAGGCTCGCCGCTCGACATTGAATTATGCGGGACCGCACGAGCGGCGGTGGCGGCGGCGGCAGCCCGCCGGAGAAAAGGCCGAAAGGCCGAACTTGTTAGTCGAGATTACGGGCGACTTGCCGCTTTACCTTCGACTTTATCGCGGCGCCGCCGTCGCCGCGCTTTTTATCATCCGCGGAAGCGAGGGAGAGGGAGATTGCCCCGGAGCGAGGGAGAGAGTGAGAGAGCACCGCGGAGATTGAAATTGTAAGTGGGTGTGGAGCGCCGGGGAGATCGGCCGCCCCTCGATTTCCGGCGACGGCGCGCCGAGAAAGAGGGGGGGAGCTTTGATATGGGGCTGCACGCCTCCGTGACACCTGAGGATTTTCGTCGGGGAATTTATCGCTCCGAGACCCGGGAAGCTTTGTTATTGCTTGCCGTCGACTTTTTTTCAAAGCTCCCTCACCTTTATAATATGCGCCTGGACTAACTTTCACTCAGGAGTCTATTGTTTATTTCCCGCTTCTTTGGCTTTGTCGAAGTTTCGGGGAAAGATTGGTGGAACGTTTAGCGGAGATTTCCGAGGGGGGGATTCTATTTATTTAGGGGATTTTTCGATGAAAATCGCGGCTGATACCTAACTGATGTATCGCATCTGATAAAATGCGGAAGAATAAGGATCGCGGTGGTTGATGCGGTTCGTTGAAGTTTCATGAGAACGATCGTCAAACGAGATCATTTTTATCCAGAATTATATAACTTCCACAAGTAAGTTACCGCAGAATTCAATTTAATAAAATTGCATACGCTTGCGAATACGCTACACATGCGCCTTCTCAAGTTTCCTTTAAAAGTAAAACTATTAGTATGCAGTTTCCGAACTGGAATAACTGTACTTTGTATTATTTTAAAGAAATTTATTTCTCAAACATTCGACGAGTAAAAAATAACAGAGCCGGTATTTTGTCACTTTAATTGATGTACGTAATGTAATTTGTTGAAAAAATGTCAAGCGTGATGAACAGCATAATGTAAATATAAATTAATTAATATAACGTCAACATCATTCATTGTTTACGTAAATCTCATCACGAAGTTTCAATCAACCGAAAGACATAATTAATTTTAAACAAAGCCTTATGCTGCATAAAACTAATGTTTCATAAAACATAAAATATCTCTTCTGAAAAGTGTATTCTCTGCTTTGTAAACACGTCTATAATGCGATTAATGTATAAAATAAACATCTCTTTGCCTTTTAGGCTGTACGATTCTGACCGCGACCAAGCTAATTTTTCTGCACTTCTAAATTCAACCTTTTCAGCAATTTTTATGTTTTATAATACGCTGAAATTGGGGCGCGGATGCATATGCTTTTATTTCTATAATCTCCTAATCCTTCACTCTCACATCAGCATTAATTTTTAAATTAAAATTTTCTTTTCTGTTAATGTAATCGATTTTTTCGCAAGAGTTATTAATATAAACTTAAAATATAAAAAATTCGGAAAATTTCAACTGATTTATTTTAAGCCCCGAACCTTTATGCACTGAATTATTTATTGTAACATCGTAGCGAAAGCCTTTAAAAACGTTAATTACACTTTTACGCGAGGCCAAGCACCTTTTGTTTCAATATAATAATAAACGTCAACAACAAGCGTTAAACTGAAAGCTTTTTGTAATGAGTTGGATATTTTATATAGGAAGGTAGAAGGGCGGCAGTGCGTCAAGCTCAGAAGAGGTTAATTATTCCGCAGCCCTGTAAAAAGCTTTTACGCGCGCGAAATAGACGCGGCTCGCTATCGGCCGACTTTCTCCATTCTCCCCTTATCTTTTAATTATCGACAGCCGCGCGAAGGATTAACGCGCGGAGCGACCGTAAATATAGGACGGTCCCTCTCCGCGGGAGAAGAAGGAGCTTGACCTAAACGTCGGACTCGCAGGGGCCAAAAGAAAAAAAAAAAATTAGATTAAATCCGGATTATACGGGGGTTAGAGAAAAAGTCGGATATTGACGAGGAGGTTTCGGAAATTGATTTTCGACTCGTCTCTCTATTTTTTCGCCCGACACTCGAATATCGAATTTAAACGAAACTCTGCTGCGGGGGGTCTATCTATACGCGGCGCGGAGATGGTTCGCGTGGCTGAGCGATAAGTTTTCGAAGTTGGCGGTCGAGTCCGGGCCGAACTTAAAGCGAGCGGCGCCCTCGTAGCTTACACAATGCAAATTAATCGTGTAAAGTTTTACGAAGTTTGCCGGGGAGGAGCGCTAATAATGCGGTTTTTGCATTCTTATGAATGACAAGAAACAGCGGGGAGCTTTGGTGTTTCTTGAGTGTGACGTATTTATACGCTGCCACGAGGGATTTTTGCTTTTTTACTCGCGGGAGTTCCGTTCGGGGATGGAATGTTCAGGGAAAAAAATGGTCTCGCTATCATATTCTGTCGGAAATTAAATGCGGTACTACTTTTTTGCACGTATTTTTTTTCTGGACTCAAATTAATGCCGAAGTAATCGTACATTGCTGTAACTTAATCATTTCAAAGCATTACATGTCTGATGAATGAATTTTCTCTGCTTTGACATTCATTCTCTGTATTATTAATACTGTCAAAGTGCGTACGTTTAAATGTGAATCAATAAAGCAATTGAAAAGCTATATTACCACTAATGGTGTATTTGTAGCAATCAGAGATTTATTATGTACTATCATAATTGGCATGCAGTAATTTAACGATAATATTAAGTTTGCAGCTAATTCTGGTGCGGTAACAACAAGTTTATTAGAAATTTTGATGCAACTTTTACGAGAAAATTCGCTTTACTTAATAGTACGGTAATTGACTTAAGCTTGCAAGTTACTTCACTTGAAATCGATTTGTGGTCAGTTAGTGCTTTCATTTCCACTGCGGTCGACTCAAAATCAATTTCGAAAATGTATGAGCACTTATACACGGCAATGGATTTACATTGTAAACTAATAAAGACGCTGTCTGGTCAGAATTTTGCCATTTAAGGCAACCATTTCCGGCAAGAGCCATTTAAAGTTTGAGCACGTACGAGAATTTTATTTTTCAAAGTCGGTTTCTGGCCAGAAACGTATCAAACTATAATCCGAAAATATCTAAAACTTGGGTATACAACTGGTTTTGAACGTTAGGTCCTTTTTAGCAGTGCTTTAAAAAAAGAGAGATCTTTTTAAAACTCTACCCTGTGGAAAGCATTGATAAAATAACACTTCACTGCGGAGCGATTCATTTTTAAAATTTTACACCTTTTTCAAAATTTAAAAAAACGGTTTAAAATTTCACGAAATTTTTTACCGATGCTTAATTACAAAGTAATTTGTAATCTACTGACACGAATATTCTAATCAATATGCATTAACATACAGTGCAATACTAATTAGTAACGGGCCAAAATATATTAATGCGATGAAATTACGTTCTTTAGCTAATACATGTAATAGCAATAGCAATTAGTAAATGAAAAGCATTTCATCATAGTTCGTAAAATAGGTGCTTGAGCGAAATAACAGGAAAGCTATTTCGTATGCCAACTTTGTTTTAGCTATATAACTTTATGCAAAACTAATGTGAGTATTCGGAATATGCGCAATTCATCTTGCGGAAAACCGATGAATTGAACAAAGAGCTAAGTAATAAACAACGTTTCCAATATTTCAATCGATTCAATTATAAACTTTTCTATTAGGAGTCATTGCAACAATTTTCATTCTTTTTAACTATTTGAAATTTCATTTTATCGTAAATATTAGCTTTTGAAAATTGCTCCGTTAAATTTGAAGTAAAATTAAAAACATTTATTTTGAATACAAATAATAGAATTCATATTTTTTCTGATTTTAATTAAAAAAAATAAATTTTTATAACTTCTAATAACGCCTGCAAATATTGGGCAATTCTAAAAACAATGCGGTTTTTTCAATTTCATGAATTAAAAGTTGAAGGGGGAGGGAATAAAATACCTATATCAACTTGCTATAAAAATAGATAGAAGATTTATTCTTATTCTTATTCTTAGTGCAAAGTAATTAAGAATTTTATTTATTTTCATTTTGAAAAATAAAAGCATTATTTATGGGATGGCCGTAGAACTTTAATTGCAGGTCGATCCTTTTAATTTTTGTCATACAAAGATACAAATTATAAAGGATTCGAAATATTTATTCATGAAATTCTGCAAAATCAAATATTCTATCATTTAACATTCATGACTGAATTTCCAGTTGCAATCATCGGAATCACAAATTTGATTATCATTCGAATATTCAGGTTGCAATTTTTTTTAATCATATGCAAAGGTAAAAGCTATGCCAGGCTATCTTTAGAATGTTTATCTATGACCTTTAATTATACAAAAGCAAAAAATATTTCACATTTTACCACATTTTCGTTAAAAAAACGGATCAATTTTCTTCGACTTCCAAGCATATTTCAAAACGCCTAGCGTAGCACTAGAAAAACATTTATCTCAAACAGTCATTCTTTATCCCGCGCGCAACTTTGCCCCATCCCAGTCACAATTCCATTCCGAAGCCCTTTGCACGCAGAAGCACCGATTGATCTTCACGAAAAATCAAACCAAGCCATTCCCACTAATCTGCCCACGCACCGATCCCCGTTCCAGCGCAGCTCCATCGCTAAAAGCCCCGATTTTTTCCGGGCGTTATTGTTATTTTAATAGCAGCGCGGTCCGGCGGGGGCGGCGCGCGGATCGATCAGCCGGGGGGCCGAGGTACAACTCTCGAAACTCGCGTGCGAACGCAAATTACTATTACTGGCCGCAAAACGAGCCGTGCGCGGCCGCGCGCATTAACGCTCGCTCGAACTGTCGCCCGGATCCCGGTCCGAAGCACCCTCTATCGCCTCTCTCGCCGTACGCCCGACCCTCCCGGCTATCTCTCGCTCTCCGCCTTTTTTTTTCGCTCCGCGCGCGTCTGAGGTAAACCCGCTGGATGTAGACTGTTTACGAGACTTTGCAACTTCGACAGTCGGGGAAAATACGAAGTGGGATAATATTGCTGTTTGTTTCGAAATGTATACAGTTGGAGGAGTTTGTTTTTGTTGCCGGGGATTCGTTAAATAAATTTGTCGGATTAAAGCGGATCTGCGGTTATTAAGATGTTTCGGGGGGAGGCTCGAGCGGGGGCGCGAGATTAAATTGAACGGTCCGAATTTTTTTAACTGAAAAGAGCTTGTTGGTGATTCGCGTATTCGCGTCTTAAATTGAATATTCGACTACGGCTCATTGGAAAACGCGTATGTTATCTTGCGACATTATGTTGATGTCCAAAATTTTGACAGTATAATTTTGCGATAATTTGCAAGCAGCTACGATTTTGGCAGAGGTATGGTATGTTATCTTACGGCTCTGCAGTCAGCAATGCAGTAATATTAACACCATAAATCATCTCCCGAATGAAATAAAGAATTAATTACGAGCCTTCCAATTAATTTCCCAAAACGAGGCCAAACTGCAGCCACCGTTTTCCTCTATATAAGCGTAAGAAAAAACAAACAAAAATAATAGTAATCCATCAGGCTCGTCCATCAGCATTATCGAGCCCCCGATGTCGCATCCGCTGAATCCCCGCGGGCGGAAAACAAAGAAATCCCAGCAACTCGGCACTTCACATCTGTCAGCACTCGGCTCGCACCTGGCCCCTCGCACGCACGTTTCCGCGCGCTCTAACGTACTCGGCGCCACGAGTGCCGGCCCGAGCATCTCGACAGGTGTCAGTTATATTCGTCGGAGAACTCGGCCGCCGCAACACGACCGACCTCTCTTTTTCCCCGCCGTCGCTGCAGCAGCAGCCGCGCGCCGTATATACGGTTGTACCTCTGCAATTCTTACTTGTACGTCCATCGTCGCACGTACACGCGCGCGCCGCACGCACACGGGGGCAGTCTCTCTCTCTCTCTCTCTCGCTGAATGGGTAGGAGGAGCCTGCGCGTAAACACGCGCATAACGCCGGGGCAGGGGGGGCACGTCATCGAGCTCGGGCACGCTCGGTTGGCCGCCACGCGAAATTATTCGGGCCCCGCGCGCGCGCGCGCGCCTCCCCGCGCATACATATGCGCCCAAGTTGGTTTTAGACTGGCGGATTAACCGCACGGTAATCCGGCGCCCTGTGTTAACATGCTCGGGATGAATCAGCGAGCGTCAAATGCAGATTGCACGAGTGCGCGGAGAGGCTGCAGCCCGCCCGCTCGCGCTCAGGAACTTCCCCTGGCGCACGGGGGCGAGAGTGCGCGATAGCGGAGGACCGCGAGCTCTCCGGGTAATTGAATTAGCCGCTGCCGCTGCCGCTGCAGCCTCTCTCCCTCGCGCTCTCTCTCTCGCTCGCGGATGATGATCTCGGCGTGGAAGCCCGCTGTTCGATGAAATATTAAGTCCTATGTCGGTGCGCGGGAACATCGGACCTCCGCGAGCGTAATTTATCCTTGAATTATTGACGAGCGCGGAGCCGCCGGAGGGACGGACAGAGAGAAAGAGAGAGAGCAGCCGCCTTTTTACCTTATTGCACACACGAGAGGAGAGTAGGTCTTTTTGCAACCAGACGCCCGAGCCGAGATAATGGAAAAATGTTGTATTAAAGGCGCGACGCTTCAACCGCGCGTGACTCACTTTCTCAGATCGGCATCGACACGCGAGAGATTGAACGCGCGGCCCCGAGTCGATTTAGGTACGACGGGGGAGGGGATTTCTCGCCGCGGGGTTAATGCGCGACTCGAGCGGCTCTCGCCGACGCCCCCTCCGTTTTATTATTATTATTTGATTGCGGCCTCGGCAAGTTCGGCTCGGCGATCGCGGCCGAATTTTCTTGTATCGCAACTGCTAACGGGGAGCCTTTATTGCTTGTATTCATCTTTAAGCGGCGAACGGCGCGCACGTCATTAACCGAGGCATAACGGAGGCATTCCGTTTGCCGGGGCGCACATGCGCGCCCGCGGGTTAATTAGCTTTCAAGCGATTATTACCGGCTGCCGTGGGGGCCGCGCGGGCTTTTATTTCCCGCGGGTTAGCATATTTTAAGGGTCAAACTTATTAAATAGTTTTTAATGCCCCAAGGCTCGTAACAATGCTCGAGATATTTCTCAGAAAATGCCTCGCCTCCGCCATTATCGCTGTAAGGGGTGTCTGGGTAACATTTTAAAGCTGTTGCGTGGTAAATCGAGCTCTTGTGACTTTGCGTAATAGGTGATAATAACGGGATGTCGGCGAAAATTTCGTAAGCTTTAATTTTGACGTTTTTAATGCTGAAAAGGTATACTACGTACCTGGTAATGGTTACGGCGGCTTTCTGAAAAGATCGTAAATGCAAAGTGTTCTAGCTAATACGTAGTGCTATTGTAGTTTTTTTTTGGAGATAAAATATTAGTACAGTGTCAAATAAAACATCGTATTTTATGACTTACGTATTCCGCAGTGAATTGGAAACGTGGCACTGCAAGTTGTAAATCACTTATATTTCTTTTAGAATAGATTCAGTATTAATCTGAAAAAGTATATTAATGTAAAACAGAACGAAACCGCACGAGGAATGTAAATAATTTTTTAATCAAGGTATTTGAAGAGTTACAAAGTGAAGGCTAAATGAAAAGTCTTGCAAGTTTTTTTTTACTTTTCTTTATTCACTATTTCATTTTGGAGTATGTTGATTCTGACCTGAAATTCGAAACTAGCGACCTCAAAAGTCTAACTATATGAATAGTTTTGAATATTTATGAGTCTTTAAATTTGTCTTCAAATACCTTTCCATTCCCGTTTTAGAGGATTAATCTTCGTCGTCGCAAGACAGTAAAAGTCTCATCGTAAAGATAACTTATCAGACTTAGACTTTGCTTTTCTAATTTGTAGAAGCCAAGGCAAATCACTTTAATATTAATTATGAAATTCATTTCCTGCCTGGAAGTAGTATAATAAAATTCATATAAAATACGTAATCTCCGCAAAAATCATAGCAAATAAAATTGGTCTCATATAACTTATATATTGACCATAATATATTATATCCCGCATAGCGAATATTATACATTGACCAATGAAATGGGTATAATAAATATGGCAAATAATATTGAAAGCACGGAAGATTCCGGATTAAACGTACAACTCGTTGAATGAGTTTGATCCAAAATAACGTTCAAAGCAATAACAACTGTATACATTCAAACTACTTTCCTTCCAAACATATGCCCTATATATTATTTTATTATATTTGATATTTGACATGAATAATAACGAAATGCACTTCAATGCTAATTTTCATCCGTTCATTAAAATATTACCCCGAAATTTCTGTTCCCTTCTTAAAAAAGTGATGAGCGGCCATGTTGAAGCATTTAAAGGCTTGATTTGATTGGTCAATATAGTTCGAATGTCAGAACTATGCATTCTTTGAATTTTTAAAACCGAATATAGATTTTTAGATGTAAAAAATATATAACTAAATCTTGATAGTTTTTACAATTCTGCATAATAAAAAATATTCAAATAAACTTTGCATTCATAACCTCAAAAATGAAAATTGAATTTTCTACATGGTAGTAATGAATTATAGATAAATCAAATTTCATAAAATATGTTTGGAATTCGCATAAGGAATAAATTTCTAATATTTGTAATAAAACTAGAGCGCGCCTGAATGTCGCTTGTGCAAATAAAAATCAGCTTATTGCCGGTAATGATAAATATTTCATTATAAGTTCCATCAACGTAATTACAAGTGAATTAAGCGCCAAAAACAGTAAAATCGTTAAACAAAGCACTTCGGCCAAACTCCACCCTTAAGCCAGTTTAATGCGATAGCTCCGCGCATCTCGCGTTTCTCAAGCCCGGACACCGAGAGCCCACTGCTGGCCGCTTGCATCTGACCAAGAATATTTAGGTAACGGCCACGGAATAGGATTTGCTTGCTCCAACGGGATCAGCCTTTGCGGAGCGCCGAACTCTCGCGCTTAACTCCCGCGGACTCGCGTCAAAGTAAGAGGTCGCTTTTCGATTATGCACTTTCGGCGGGCGAAGAAGGCCGCGTCAAATTACGAGAGATATTTTACAAGGTAATAAGGTCTCGTCCTCTCGCTCGTCAATTTAAAAAAAAAAAAAAAACGACCACCTTGTATCTCGGCGCGTATATATACCCGATTTTTACGAGCGCCGCGAGCACGCGGCATTAATCGTTAAGGGCGCTATATTTTTCTTTCGAGATCGTAATTTTAACCGAACGACCGCTCTCATGTATATCACACCACGGCACGGCGTTGTCGCGATCGTAAGTACGCCGTGCAGACTTTTAAGTGGGGGGTTTTTCGACATCGATTGCTCGATGTTCTTTTACTCTCTCTTTGTCTCTCTCTCTCTCTCTCTCTCTCTCTCTCTCCGTCTCTGCCTTGCATGCATGTGCCGGTGATTTGCGGCGAGAGGAGAGCACTTTTTGCGGCCTTGCTCCGAGCAACAAACAATTTTTAGGGCTGCGGGAGATATTCATGAGGAAAACGTAAAATATAAAATGTAAAGCGACGCTGAATGTGAAGATTGCTTAGTTTACGGTTCGTTTTACTAGGATTTGGCCTTGCGTAAATACTATGCGTGTACACTTCCATGTAAAACTTGCAGTTACATTCGAAACTTTAATGTAATCAACAACTTAGATTTACGTAATAATTTGTAAAAAAAAAAAAAAAAATAAATAAATAACGTTCACCTTTGCATTATTCTGATTTCACACAATGCAGCTTGCCTTATGATTCACGCGCAACCGAGTAAAAAAAATGTTATTGCCTTTCCCTGCAGGCCGAAAATCGACTTATTTATTTCTCCATCATTTCGACTCATAAAACGCATTGAACATGAAAAATCAGAGACGCTTCGAATCGCCGGCACGTAATATGTATACATGCCGAGGTCACGATTTTGTATTGTACATAAAACGAGCGCGATACGTCCTACTATTATTCTACGACCGCACGCTTTTGCCGAGCTGCTATTTTCTTTTTTTAAATGCCACGCTCGAACGAGTGTGAATGAAAAAAAAAAAAAAATGATCTTGCGTGGTTCTGATTCGCGCGCTCTCTTTTCCCGTTTTCGGCGAGCCGCGGTAAGAAGTCTGTCGACAAAATTTTCGCCCGAAAAGAATTCGGTTGTCGTTGGCAGACTGCGAGCAGACGCGAATGCAGAGCGAGATAAGCGGAGGGGAGAGGGGACCGGAGGCGAAGCGAAATTCATCTCCGTGCGAAAAGACTCCGTCGAATAAAGTTTCTCTCTATCCCCGTACGTGCGCGGACGTTGCGACTCGCGCAACAGAGTCGATATAGAAAGAAACGTTAAATTGACGTTCACGTGATTTACGCTATCCGTGCAGTGCCCTCCATTTCCAGCTCGTATATACGACAACAGAGCCGGCTTTCGGATAAAGAATCATTCGCGCTGATTGACAAAGTGAGTGCTGCTTAACCGCCTTTTTTTGATGTGCTCGTGGGTAAAGGGACTTGCTTTTATATTTATCGCGCGCTTTTCTACGCGATAAAGATACGACTTTTTAAACCCAGCTGAGCAGAGATAGGGAAAATAGATCCTAATAAATTCGAAATGAAAACTGTATTCGAGTCTGCGCCTGTAGGGGAAAGATCGATAATAGTTAAATTGTTTATAATTTAGTAACTTAAACAGATTTGGATGGATCGATAATTTTTAATATTATGCAATAATATTTTTAATATTTATAAGTTTTCTAATTGCAGCAGTCTTAAAATGAAAAATGCGTGTGAGTGAAAAAGTCTCGAGGGGATGTAATATTTCTGATCCCTTGAGAAATTCTGCGTAAGCATACCGTCGTTTAGAGAAGAGAAAAACATGCTCTCAAAAGGAAAGCATTGCTCCCGTTTACTCAAAAAGAGTTATGAAACTATGATTAGCGTTAATGAAGTCAGAGAGCTCCTGAATGAAATTAGAATGAAAAATAAATGGTATAATTAAGAAAATTTTTTGTCCAATTAGCTTTTCTAACAGATCAAGTTAAAATGAAACTATAAGAGTTATTGCAAAAGCGCCTGGAGGGGTTTCACCGTGTTCCTTTCTAAAACAAATAAGGTTCACACGGTTATACTACTTAAATAAGCTCAAATAATCGTAGTAATCAGTCGCAGCCATAAAACGTCTAGAACAAAACAAAGCCGCGGAATTCTGCAATTTCACCGCAATTCGAAAGCACTGTGGAAATAACTCGCTTTCTGTCAATAAAACAAAACAAGCATGGGTCACTTAGCATTAAACGCCAACGCTCGCCTTTCGCTGTACTCGCTCCGCCAGACGCTAAGAAAATAAAAGCAAAAAGGCAGAAAAACGAAGCCGACACGTTGGGCGCACTCTCGCATCGAGAGCTCGCCCGCAACCTCCTAAAACCATGCGAGCGGAAAAAGCTCCCTTCATATTTTCGAGTAAATATTTATCAGTCCATTCTCATTCCCCGGGAGCAAAAATTAAGAAGCTCGACCCGGAATTACACAATGCCTGGAAAATCATCGATGCAGCCCACTGTGCAGGATTTATGGAGCCCCCGAGCCGGAGAGCTGCAGCAGAAGCTGCAAAAGGAAACTTTATTGAAGGCAAGCCGTGGCTTCCTTCCTTCCTTCCTTCCTTCCTCCCCTCCCCCTCTCTCGGCGAGAGCAGGACGCGGGAGACGAAAGTCTCGCGAGAGAAAGAGGGAGGGGGAGAGCGGCAAGTGAGGCTGCACTTTAAACTCGACACTTCACGGCGTATCCAATCTTCGGGAAGATGCAAATACACACACACACACTCAAACGGCTCCCCCCCCTCCTGCGCGAGCACGCACACGAGCGCGTTATTCGCGCGTTTGGATTTGCGCATATATTCAAGAATCAGATGCTTTCAGGGCGCTTTCAATTGCGATGAAAATGTGCGCGCGCGTCTCTCTCTCTATCTCTCTCTCTGCGCCCTTTTTCCACCCTCCCTCCCTTCGCGCTTCCTTTTCATCCTCTCGCTCGGCCCGATTTTTCCCATATATTCGTAAGCGTATCCAACGTGCAAACACGCGTACGTGCAGTGCACAACACGTATGGGGGGGGGCAAGAAACGACGAGCTATCTCCCTCTCTCG
>UCOM01000881.1:0-57534 GCA_900474385.1 Ormyrus pomaceus
CCCCCGGTGGTTGGCGAGTCGTCCAAAGGGACTAATTAGGTAGTTGTACGACGATGGCTATCTGCGGTCTGCTCTTTCGATCTCGCTTCCAGTGTTGCGCGCCTCTCTCGCCTCGAGTCCGCAGTGATTTTCAATTCACTGCGCAGGCCGCCCGAGTCTCTCCGTCCCACCCTCCGCGTATATTTCATTCATGAGCGTCCACGTCTTGAGGCGGTATACACGTTACATTATGCAGATCGCAAGTAATTAAATGGCTCACCTAGCAGTTTACGCTTCTCGCCCCACTCCCACAGCCGGGAGCTTCTCCTCTCTGCTACTTCGGCTGCCTCTCTCTCTCTCTCTCTCTCTCTCGATTATTGTCTTGGCTCTCAGCCGGCAAGTATAGTCGGCCAATTCTCGGAGAAATTATTCAAGGCTAGCGCACGGCGAACTGATACCCCGAGAATGTAGATATAGGCTCTCGGGAAATGAGGTGAAGACTGAAGAGATGCCAAATTTTCCAGAGGCTGTATTTCTCCATTTCGGGATATGACGTCTTTCGGGAGATTCGATTTGGCGAGTTTCGGGTCGATTTTTTTAAACAAATTAGCGGCGCTGTTTCGTTCGCCGTTTTGATGGAAATGATTTTTTATTCCGTTTTAAAAGTGCGGATAAAGGAAAAAGTTTGCCTTTGTTACTCGCGAGAGAAGATTATTGATTTTTCCTGCAATGTTAAGGTAATACATTGAACAATGTATTGGTTTTTATAAAAAGTTTAACCTGTTACAAGATTTTTCTTTGAGCTTAATTTTAGAAGAATAACAAAATGAAAAACAAATTTACACTCTCAGATGCATACACGGGCAGGGATTAAAGTAAAAAAATTAAAAAAAAAATGCTGCCTGGAAAAAATTTTATCTCGAAAAAAATTCCGCACAAATTACTCGGCAAGACTTTATTTACATACGTTCTTCTCAAACTTCTCGAAAGCTTATCAAATAATAAGCTAGCTTTTCGCTCGCTCGCTCGCGAGTTCATCCGTTTCACGTATATGAAAATACATTTCCCCGGGACCCAAAAGTCGTCCGCCTTCGAAAGGGGACGTTTCGCATTCCGAAAATCGGGAGGCTTTCGTCAAAACCGGCGGAATTTTCGGCGCCTTTCTCCGCGGAGAAGAAAGCGGCGAAAAAGAATGAAGAGAGATAGGAGAGAGTAGACGGAGACGAGCACAACTCGACGTGCACGGTTCGATAAATGCACGCGCGCCTTCTCTCTCCCTTGCCCTCTCTCTCTCTCTCTTTCTCTCTCGCTCTGCGACGGTAAAGGCAGATTTGAATTTTTCAAGACAGTAGCGCTGTGTGCGGCTCCGTTCGGCCGTAAATTAGGTCGCGTGTTTTCTTGCTCGCTCGCTCCCTCTCTCTCTCTCTCTCTCTCTCTCACCCTAGCTCGCGTTCGACTGATTCTTATAAACTCTCTCGCCGCCCCCTTTTTCTCTCCCCCCCTGGCAATATATTTTTCTCGGGGCACGCCAGCGGTTTTACGTCGACGAGGGGGAGGAGAGATTCCGAAAGCTTTTTTTCCCTTAACGCGTCTCTGCTTAGCGCGTCTGCACGACGTGCGCGCTTTTACCACTCCATCCTCCTCCCGGAGGGTCATTAGCGATTCGCGACGATCGAGCGCGACAAGTGGAGTCGGTGCAGTGTTGGGCCGATCGACGTTACTTCGTGTACGGAAGGGACAGTTTTGTTTTTTTATTTCAATGGGCCAAAAGCAATATTATTATTAAGTTTTTTTTTTTTTTTTTAAAGCAGGCACTTGAAATTCATTAAACTTACATAAATCGAGGTGCGATAAAAATACAAAGTTCCGAATCTTCTTACGCGATCTAATTAACTTGCTAATTTGATTACCCCGAGACTGTTTTCAAGTGCGGCGCTAAAGGTACTTCCTGTTGTTACATTAATTGCTCTTTTTCTTTCATTACCCTGGAAGTAGCCTTCTCGATATTAGCAAGGGCATATACTCTCTTCATCTCCTCAAAAACTATTTCGCTACATTCTTCGATATCAAAGGATAAGGCACGTTTCGACAGATTTCCTGTCTCCTGCTCCTCTGAAAAAAAAGGGTAAAAAAGATCCCGTCGCCGAGAAAAGGGCGCAGCACGTAAATATCTGGGACATCCCACTATCAGCGTGATTAGTCGAAAATCGAGAGCCGCGTTGTCGGCTCATTAGTGGAGCCGCGAAAAGTAATGAGGCGCGGCGAAGACAAGCGATTCGTGATCCTGTATTTGCTTCTGCTCTCCTCTCTCTCTCTCTGGCTCTCTCCCTCTCTCGCGGAACTTGGCTGGCGGTGTTCGTTGGCTCGGATGAATCGGAGCTTCTGCTAATTTGGAATGCTCGCTGTGCTCTGTATACACAGCCGATTACTTTGATGAGCTTTCTTCTCCTTACCTTCCCCCGTGTCTCTGTATATATATAGGAAGGCTTGTTTCGTCGGGCGCGCGCGGCGAAAATCGATTTGTTTTCGTGGACGTTATGGGGACGTTTGAGGTTTAATTATCGGTTTCACGCGAGCGCCGCTATTAAATGGCGTCACGCTTGATGGTGTAAAACGGTTCTCGCTTAATTCGATCGCCTATTTGCTTTTTTTTTTTTATAAAAGTGACGGTGTAAAGGTATGTACTTTGAAACGAGTATCGCGCGTGAAATTGATCGCTGTAGGTAAAGCGTAAAAAGGAAATTTTTACAGCGTCTAATTGTGAAAAAAAATGTGTTATTGGCAACATAAAGACTCGAGTATGTGGTTAAATAATAATCACGTCCAATTTTGGAAGTATAAATACGCGGAACAAATATCGTGCAATTAAGACTTTTTAATTAAAATCTGATTAACGTTTATCAAGTTTACGTTTTCACTCTGGACGCTGTGCATAATTATGAAGAGACATAAAAAGGTTTTTTTTTTACATTTTTTTTTATATCTCATTAAATCGTTAAGTATTATTATTGCATTAGTATAAAGTTTTAAAAGTATTAAAAAATAATTTGAAGCCTCTTCTTTCTTTAAAAGTTTTAGGGAATTTAAGCAGATTTAAATAATTCCCAATTTGAATAACTTATTATTCAGAGGTAGGAATCGCGAAAAATTTTTTCAATAATTGATACTTCAACATCTCTTTTCCGAAGTGCTCAAATCATAGAAATGTCCTTCAAAATACTTTTATACCTCAAGAGCAATTTCAAACGGCTTCGATAATTAAACGCATAATTCAAGAGCGAGCGTAAGCTAAAAGCAAAGCAAAAAAAAAATCCATACATAATTTTGACGTTCACGCAATTTTACGGCGACTCGGCTGTAATTGCCAGGACATTTAGCGATGCGTGTTCGCGTGCAGTCGCTTAATTAACATATACGAAAACTGAAAATTCAAAACGGAAGAAGTGCCCTCGTACACGCGTCCCGTTGCCCTCTAATTACGCGTTTCCATTAATTCGGCTCTGACTTATCACATCCCGCCGAAACATATATATTCCTCCTCCCGAAAGCCACGTGTGCGGCGCTGCTTCGTAATTGAAAAAAAAAAAAAAAAAAAAACACCCGGCCGCGAAATCGATGCAGATAGGGCAGACGCATTATTGCGCCCGAGCGCGTAATCGAATTTAATGAGCTCGCGGTTTTTCCTCGCGTGTACCTACCCGAGCACCGTAATTTGAGCGCCGACAACGTCGTATTTAATATTCGTCCGCCCTCGAGAGAGAGAGAGAGAGAGGGAGGATCGTAACGAAACTATAGACAAAACCATTAAGTGTTACAATGGGCTCTGGGTGCGAGCGGTGAATGCAGCCGTTGAACCTCAAAAATCGATTGACACGAAAGAACGAGGCGGCCGCGCGCGCATGATCGTGAATTTTCCTCCGTCCCTTCTCCGGCTCGATGTGCGGGGCCATGCACTCTTAGTGTAATTAAAAGGGATTTCGAGCGTCGCGCGCAATTGCGCGCGCTTATCCCGTTTTGCTTATACTTTCTTTGCTCGCGTCGGGGATTGTTGCTTTATTTTTCGGGGGCGCGCTTCTTCGGCTTTTGCTCTCGAGTCAATGCGCGGGAAAGCAAATGGATCCGTCGGAAATAAATTATTGATTATCAATGTAAGTATGGCCGCTGCATTATTGATTGTAAGCCCGCTTATTTTTTCTTTGATAATAATTCGCTGCATCGGACGGAAATTTTTAAATATAACTCGGGAAAAGTTTTTACTCCGGGCTTTTATGCTAAATGCAGTTGTTTGCGACATGATGTATTACCTTTGAAAAGATTGCTTAGCTTCTGAGAAAGCGCGGAATTAACATCGGGAAGTGTGAATGAACTTGGCGCGGTTTTTATTTTTAGAAAAGAATTAATCGATTATTTGATGATACTTGTATTTTTGTTGGAGCAGGAAAAAAAAATTAATAGCATTTTTTAGTATGATACTTTTTATATGTTATAAAAATATATTAACGAACCCCGTCAAAACAGTTACTGCGAATAAATATCCACCTTAATTTACTCTTTCTTGTTATATGGGTATTACCAGATAACGTCTGCTTTTAATTATAATCAGTTTTCCGTATTCGTTTTAATATTTTCATATACCAGCACATAAACTTCGAACGCTCCTCGTTATAAATTTTGCATTTAACTCTATCTCGCGAAATTTATTCGCTCAATTCCCTCTTCGAATACGAATATTACCATTAACAATTGTTTGTCTAAAAAAAAAAAAAATAATAATTCCAAAAAGTGCAAGCCGCAAAGTTGAGAAATGGAAATTTTTTCCGTTCGCGGCAAGACATTCCGAAACAAGATTAATCGCCCGAGAATTCCTAGAAGGCAGCAGGCAAACTAGAGCCGCCGCACGCGAATTTCGCAGCAAATTCGAGTCGCTTGAAAAACGTGTTTACCCGAACCAAGAGTGAAAGAGAGAGAGAGAGAGAGAGAAAGAGAGAATGACTACGTGCCCGGGCTTCCACGGCAGTCGTCGAACTTTATCGCGGCGTTTTTCCTCCTCGCTAAACTGCGCCCGGCGCGCACAATCCAGCAGGTAGTTGGCACTTTCAGTTAGCCGAGGCGGCGCTTCGGTGAAAAATGTTTGCCCCCTCTTTCCCCGCGCTCTCTGTTTTCGCGGAGCGCGCGTTTGCGTTCCGACTAATAAATCCAATTTGCCCGTTAAACCGTCGGTCCTCCGTCGATTCCGCCGTTCCGCCTTGTCTCTTCCTCCCTTTCTCGCCGCAGCCTTCCCTCCCCCCCCCCAATCAATCAATCGGTCCGTCTCTGCCGACCTGTGCATTATATGCATATGCATATACGAGCGAGAGAGAGAGAGAGGCATTCGTAATTTCGCTGTCCCAGTGCCGGCGGCGAGACCCCGACTGTTTGATGTTTCCGGAACTTTGGAAAATCAATTTTCCGCGACGCCTCCCCCAGAGGGCAAAACGTGACGAGACATTCTCCGAACCCCCCTCGCCCGCCAAACTATGCAGATACACGGATGCAGAAGGAGAGCGAGAGGGTGGAAAAGGCCCGGACGATGCGAGAGCCGCGACCCGCCCCGCCGATGTTGCCAATTAACTTTTCATGCCTCGAGAGTTTGTCCTTTGCCGTTGCCTCTCCCCCTCGGTTTTTGCCTCTCTATCTGTGTGTCGCGGCCAGGTTCAGCCTGATTCCGGGGATACGAGAGCGGTTTTCCTTTGTAAATATTCAGCGGAACGCTCGACGTGGGGGCCCACCCGCCCCCGCGCTCTGTTTCCTTTTGTCGCGAGTCTCGCAATCCTTTCCGCTCGACGGTTGTTTTTATTAGGGATTGTTTGATTCGGTATTGATTTCGGAAAATCGAATTGGAGGAACGTTTTTGTAAACTTGGTGGGTCAGGTTTCGACAAGCGTCTATATCTACGGTTGACGCACCTCGCCAATAAATAAAAACCAAATATCGCATTTATCCAAAACAGAATAATTTTTCAAAAATTTTTTTACCGAGTTATAAATATTCAGCGAGTCTTCAAAACGCCGTCGACATGTGATGTCAAAGAAAATTCACTGCAAAATTCAATATTTGAAATATTTATCTAAAACAGTATAATTTTTCAAAAAAAAATTTTCATTCCCATCGATTTTTCGTCGACCTATAAATATTCAGCGAGTCCTCGAAACGCCGTCCACGTACGAGATCAAAGTGTTATCAATCCACTATAGGCCAGCTGCTCCGCGGATCTTAACGATGCATAATTTCGGCAGATTTTTCCCTCGGCACAAGCATCGGCCTCGTCTCTTCCGTCCCGTCAAAAGTCCCGCGTGGCACGTCGCCCGAGCGAAAAAGTGTGCCGTAAGCAAAGGCGTGCAGCGGGGTAATACCCCCGACCGTCGTTAACCCACCGCTCATCAATGAAATGCTCTTCCCTCGGCGCATTATGTATACCTTTGCCGGCCGTAGTCTCAAATTCAGTTTTCCCCAACAACGTCGTGCTTTTGTCTATGGGTGCGCGCTGGGGGAGTTGTGGGTGCGGGTACGTGTAAGAGCGCGTCTAAGATCGATATATACAAACGCCCACCTCACCAAGGCAACCATGCGAGGCAACTTCTCCCGCACTCGGCCTATACGCCTCCCTCTTGGGGCTTTCCTTGCCTTCGCGCCCTCGCCTCTCTTCGACGCGCGCTGCCGTCTGTCTCTCTCTCTCTCTCTCTTTCTCCGACTCGCACGTTCTCTATCTTATGTGGCAACGAGCGCGCGCGACGACGCCTTTGTTTTTGCTTGTTATTTGTAATTGTTACTGGGCCTCCGGGTGCTTTTTTTTAGGCTTTTTTACTGCTTTACAGCCTCTCTTTTTCACTTTCGTCCAAGGCTCAGACGCGCGGAAGGAGGGGCATACGAACGAGAGGAATTGGGAAAACGAGATTAATTTATTCGAGGTTTATTTGAATTCTGGCCGGGGAAGCAAATTTTGATGGGAGAACGAATTAGAACATTTGATGTGGTTGAAATGCACCGGGTGAATGTTCGGATTGTTAAGCATTGTATGCAAATTTTATTCGCGCCGACAGGTTTGACAATTGATCGGTTTCGAATCTTTTATTAAATTCATCCGATAAATAAAGTCGAGAATAATTCCCCGCTGAATATACTTTATTTCAATAAGAGAAGAAAAAAAAACTCACATTTTTGTATTTCATAAAACCTTGCGCCTATTGATTTTCCGGTCAAAAATTAACATATCACCAAAGGTAATCGAACTGTTATGTTAAGCTGTCAGCAAATCTTGCGGTTTAATCTTCAAAATTGATTTAACACTCTTTTCATAACGGGAACAAATAAATTACCTTAGCCTAGTTCATTACTTAGCGAGGGCTTTTCATTCTGTTACAATGCACGAGCATTCTTCGAAATTTGTGAATGAAAATCAAGCGCGCGCCTTGTTTTTTAAAAAGGCAGGAAAGTAGTGGAAATGTATATATATAGATATATTTGTTACTTACCTCTGGGAAATGCATTCTGCATTTTCCGTTCTTTTCTTCTGCTTTTTCTCTTCATAAGTTCTTCCTGCATGCACATAAGTGACTGCAAAAGAGAGAAGTGAGTATGACTGAAAATGCGCAAGTAGAGAAAGAAAGGACGAAACGGCTTGGAAAGAGGGAACAGTTAAATGCGACCGTTTTCATTTTGTTCGCGTATTTTTTTTTTCAGCTTTTTTGTCCTGAACTTTTGGCGAGGCTTTCTCTTTGTTTTTTTTTTCTTTTCAAATTTTCGGTTTTACGTCTAATTGAGATTGACGGTACCTAAAATAGAGATGAATGATGATGAATTACGTATTAATCAATATATATTAATATAAACTTAAGAAGAAGAGTAAACTGAAAGTGAAATTAAGGATGACGGGTAAAAAAAAATTTTGATATTAAAAAGCGGCAGCCTGTCAAAACCGAATCTCATCTGGAAATGCAAGCTAATGTGCTCGAGCTAAAAATAACTTTTGAATTAGATTGGGAAGATGAATGCGATACGCGGAACGAAATATTGTATTTAATTTAGTTAATGAAGTCGCTTCAACTGAGCGTGTATATACGTATCGTTTTGCTTGCAGTGCATGCTTATGCATAAATAACGATAGAAATTAGGTCTGACGTATCGAATTCTCGCTGCCGAACAAACTTTGTTTGGAATTTGATAATTATCAAGTACAACAATTTTGTATACGATTCGCATTTCAAATTTTCAACATTTTTCGCCCAAAATTTATTAATACGAATAGAAAGAACACTCGAAGTGGCCAATAAAAACGAAATTTGATTCGTTTCAAACATCGACAAGCGAGAGCGACTGTAATCCTCTTTTTCCGCTTCGATATATCGACCGTTATAAACTCCATGCGATTTTCAAATTTAAAAGTTTGCTCTTGTCCTCCTTTCTGGGGCGTTGGCCTAACCCCCCCAACGCTCAAGTATTTCCAGAAAATCAAATATTTACCTTCATTCGCCTTTTTCGGCGCTTTTAGTATAACGCTGTCCTACCGCAAAAGTTGCCCCCTCCACGTTGACCGAGCGTTCCTCGCTCGCGCGAAGGAGAGTGATCATGATGTAGTGAGCCCTGGGTGTGTGCGATTCAATCTCACAATGGACGAACGTTCAAATATTTGCATTGACAGTTAAACTCATACGGTGAGAGGTAGAGACGCGGAACTGATAAGAACCGCGATGAATGACAGTTAACAAAGTAATGTTGGGTCGGTATAATATTACAAGCTTTAGGGGTTTTCGTATAAAATTTCAAACGCAGCGACGCGCAATATAATCTAGAAAAAATAATGAAATATTTCAAACTTCGGCGCGTATTAAATCGGCCTTAAAGCCATCATTTCATTTCGTTGCGAAATTCAACCTCTCGCGAAAAATCTCAAAAATACCTTCCACCTTCTAAAAACGACAAACGTCGCTGTTCCAAGGAAATAACGAGCTCAGCCAATACATCGGCGCGCAATTGCGCCTCCGTCGTACTTGAACTAAAAAAGCAACATTGACTGGAGGAAATCAGAGCGAGAACTTGATACCCATCTCTGCAAGCCGATACATATCTCTCTCGGAGAGTGAAACGCGCGCCGCCGAGCGTGCCCAGGTTGCAAAGCCCTCGCAGGAGCGAGCGGCCGTCAGAGATGAGACCCCGCATCACGCTCGCACGCATATATCGCTAAATGATTAAAGGGGGAGTCGCTAATCGCGTCGGCCGAGCGGAAGTTGCCGCGGCGTCAAAGCTACTTGGCAGCTCTTCCTCCTTCTTTTCCCTTTGAAAAAGTGCGTGCGTGCGTGCGCGCGCGCCTCGGATACTCGCTCGAAAAGCGGGTAACGCTTGAGCGCCGTTTTGTCCAACTACAAAGAACGGAACGAGGAGTGGCGGGGGGAGCGTACGGAGAGGAGCTTGGATATTTTACTCTCCCGACTCTCGTCATTGAGCTTTCCACGTCCGATCGAGTCAAACGCGTAGTGTGCCATTGCCCGTTTTTTTTTTTTTTTTTTTTGCCGTCCCTCTCTTTCTGCTTCTCCGCCGACAGTGATATGGTCTCCCGCGCGCGTTGATTTTTTTTTACTGTCGTACACGCTGGTTTTACGTCGCTTATACTACCGCTGCACGTTTGGCGTGCGCAATCGACGATCGGCCCGGCTTTGTTCGGCCTGCGATTGCTTGTCCCGCGGACCTTTTATTGAATTTTTATTGGCGAACGTTTTGTGAAAGGGATTACCTTCGATTTTGTTAGTGTTTGCTCGAGTTCGATTGTCGTACGTTTCGGCTAATCAATTACAGCGTAAAAATCGTGAAATGTTTATGCTTCGGACGCGGGTTTTTTTATTCTTATCACGTAGTTGTGCGAATGTAGAGCAGGGATACGTCCGTGACAAAGTACCGACCATTTTCCTTCTCCAAATACATATATGCTTCTCTTTCATCTTGAAGAAAAACTCGAGAAAAAAGATTTGAAGTTGGTTTGAAGTAATACGGAAAAATGTGCCTTACTAAATTTTTCCTGTATAAGATGCATCGATCACGTATTTTTCACAAATAGAGTTTACTCTGTATTTTAAGCTAAAGCTCAACATCTTTTGACAAATTGATTGATCCGAATTTATACGATTTATTTTATTTCATAACAAATTTCTAAAAGAATTTTATATACTTTTTGCAAATAAACGTAGAACTAAAAAATAGTAATACTAATATTAGGCCCATAAAAGGAAGCCAACATTGACCTGAATCTAAGGCTGATACTCGACTAAAAGCAATATCATGTACCTACGTCTACTAAATGTTCCGCCGGCGCAAAATTTCGATGAGTTAAAGAGAATATCCTAAAATGTACTTGATGCCGAGAGGAGATCGATATAGCCAGCCCTAGCCAGCCGAGAGCTAAAAGGCAGAAAGAGAAATTCTAAAAATAGGTGACAACGGCTCTCTCTCTCCGAGTCTGCGAAAATTTGCAGGCCGGCTTACCGCGGCGCCGTAGTCGTCGTCGCTCCCCCCTCCAAGTTTCCTAAAGGTTTGTGCAGCTCCGAAACTGGCGGATTACTACGCGGCGAAGGTAAACACCTCTCGAGGTCTCTCGAGCGCGAAACGCAAAAAGCGGTGTGCGGCGCTACTACAGCGATTCCCCGTGATTTTTTTTTTTTCATCATCTTCCCCCGGCGAAGGGACCAAGTTTTGCACTGTCCTCGCAGAATGCCTCTCGCTTTTCCGCTTTGGGCGGGCGATTTTCCGCTGCTTAACGAAGCCTCTCTCTCGGCGCGGGTTCATTTAAAAAATTAAATTACCTCGTTCCGAATATGAACCTGATTTCTTTCCTCCCTCGGGGCAAACCGGGGGTTAACGAGAGGACTCGGGCTGAACTTATATACCCTCGCGATTAATTTAGCAGCTCTCCGAAGAAGATGGCGCGGTGATTAGGTTTGCTCGTACCTTGAAAAATACGTCGGAAAGTATACGCCCGTCGGTCGACGGCGGTGTATTTCGGATTATAAAGCCCTCGCTCTCTCGTTCGTGGAATTTTCACGGGCTCAAAGTTAATCTGACCGTGGCGTGCGAAATTGTGTTTAGAATTTGCGGTCATTTAGATTTTCCATAGCGCTCTTTTTTTGGGGTTTTAATTAAGTAAAACACTCGACTTATTTACTTAAAAGCGACAAACGAAAAGGAATGTAATTTTAACCAATTATTACTGAAAATCAATAGAATTTCATTGTTCATGCGATCACAGATTATAGTTACCATCGTTAAATCGATTTTTTTACTTTCAAAGTTTTACTACCAGTATGATAATTTTATGGTTGTAAGCAATACAACTAGATTTTACTGTTGAATTTATATAGTTACGTATTTATAGCAATAGCTATTTTATCATTCTAATCACATTTCTATTATCTTTAATGCTTTGATATCTTGTATTAAGCTTTTATTTTATCTCTAGCTTTTGATTTAGTTTAGTATACGCGTTTAACGACGTATCATCGATAACGCTTTGTTTTCGGCGAACAACACACCCCCGCAATAAATATTGAAAGTAAAGCAAAAATCGACTGTTCTATTTTTCCCTTTTATTAATAGTTCTCACTTTTTTTTTAACTCGGCAACAAATGACAACGACAAATTCACCTCAAAATTTCGCGCGACACTCGGAATCGAGTTAGATAATGGTCGAAGCCATTTTCGGGGCTGTAATTTTCATCCCGTATCCGCCAGATTTGAATGCTAAACGAGAAAGATTGATTTGTCGGGCCCGAGCGATTCGAAACAATTAAATACCCGTCGGCAGACGGTGGTGACACCACCTTTCGTAGGGAAGAACTGAAACACGCCGGCGACGGCCGATCGAACGCAGCGCAAATTAGTCAAAAATCGAAAGAGAATCCCTCCGTGCCATTTCTATGTCGGATGTACCGCCTGCAGCCGTCAATCAATAATCGTAGTTCTACGTCCTATATATATATATATATCTCCCACTTTATCTATCTCCCTCTCGCTCGGTCGTTCATTTCTGCTCCCTCTCTCTGCTTTTCTATATCTCTCGTCTTCTCGTTACGTCTGTCTTTCCCCCTCCCCCCCTTCCTTCGCTTCGATCTTTCTGCTTTTTATTTCTCCTTTACTTTATTATATCCGCTTTATCGCTCTCGTTTTATCGCTCTTCGTATCCTGCCCAAATTGTCTTGTTCCTTTCTTTGTGCAACAGCGCGTTTGTTGCTCCGAGAACTTCGTCTCGTAGTGTATACGGTATAGCCATAAAAAAAATATCGACGTCAAAATTTAGCGATCCCATCGGCGACCTAATCATTTCCGATTTCATTTAATTTCTCATCGCTATATCGATCCTCCCTCGAAGCACGGAACTCCCGAGCATTCCGACATCATTAGAGTAACTGCACAATATGCCAGATCAGAAAGCCATTGCTCAATTCGGCTTAAGTGGAATTAATTATTTCTCGTTTCCTGCTCCATACAAATTTATAGGGCGTCACCTAATTCCGGCACACCGTCCCGTCAGCCGCACGCGCTTGTAACAAAATGGTCGATATTCGACCCTCAGCTGATTGGCATGTCGATGCAGCCTCTCCCTAATATTAATGCGAGTGATTCGAGGAGAGGGAGGGGGCAGGGGAGCAGACGCACAACCCGCAATCTTGGGCCGGGGTTTCCTTTTTCGCGCGAATGCATCACTCCGTCGTAAGGACACAGAGATCCGTCGCCGTCTCCGACGAGGCTTCGCAGTCCGCCGATCGCGGATTGACGCACGTCAAGATATTCCCAGGGCAGGCCGTTCCCTCCCTCCGGCGCTCTTTGATATCCATTCACCTCGCAGGATTTATTGACCCGGCGGCAGCTCTCGCGGCCCGTGCACGCCCTGCCGTTCTGGCTATAACAAAACGCGGCCGTCCCTCCGCCTCGCCGACACCGTCGCTTTCCCTCCTCGGCCTTCCTCTTTTTTTTTTCGGGGCCGGGGAACACCAAGGCGGGCTCCACCGCCGCGCTCGACTGGGGGGAGGGGGGGAGATCGCGTGGGCGATGAATAAGGAGTTTTTTCTCGCGCTTTCCCGCGGGTCGATGGGTGGAAAAAGGTGTTTTCGAATGAATCTTTTGTCGGGGCAGATTTGCGAACGTTCGCGGCTTGATTTCCGAGGATTGACGACGTCGCTGATAAATTTTCAATTTTTTTGCGGGGAGAAAGTGGGAAGAAAGATTGAGGGGGTGAAAAAATATGACTCGAGGACTTTTTACGATTCTGGAACTTTGATTCTGGTGTCTTCAATGTTTTAATAACCTAATAAATATGACGTTTCAAACGCACTCGTCGAATCTGGTACTATAAAAGTTCTTATTTTCCGAGACTTTAAACACAAACTCTCTGCGTTCCAAGTTAAACACTTCTATCAACCTAAAACGTACTTTCAAGAAACTCGTCTACTGCTTCATTAATCTAGCAGTTTTTAAACTTGTGTTTCAAAGAAAAGCTTTATTAACGCGGCGACGTTATATCTTTTGCATTATTATGAGTTGCTGCGCAAAGAGAATTTTTCGGTAAAAATTGCGGTCAAATTCACCACAATCGTGGGGCGTTGCAATTTTCTAGGTAATTTGATGCATATTTTCCTCAAAAATGATCAGTCGTTCCAGAAAATTTATTCTACGTCACGTAAAATTTTATCGTTGCGCACACTACAAAATTTATATAATATATATTTTTCAAAAAAGTGTTAAGCTTCGCTGTAATTTTTATCACATCGTCAAGGTAATTTTTTCGGTTACGTCAGTTGCCGTCGCAGCGCTGCTCCTCCCCCGTGCTTAATCGAGAATCGAAGTGAGGCAGACCCAGACGTTTCTGAATTTCATTGCGCCTCCGGAGTTTTAATGCTTGCCGGTAAGTTTTACCATGACAGTGCGGTAATTTTTACCGTGACGTCCGTAACGTTTAGAAGGCACTCAGCAATAAGTACCAAGAACCATGGGATGTTCCACGTTTGCGATTCGTATCGGTAATTTTTCACGCGAATTAAATTGTTTATTTTACTGAAGAATTCTCTGCGTATTTTTTTCATTTATTTCACATTATATTACCGTGTGTGTTTTTGCAACTATTATGCGTATTTATTTGAAATTATTAATCCGTATTTCAGGAAAGTATATCTCACAGCACTAAATTAAATGTGAAAAAAGTAATACATAAACAGCTTACGTTTATGTCCACTTCTATGAATTACGCGTTTTATTTTGCAGCAGGAATTGTTCTAAATGCTACAATATTTCATAATGTATGAATGGTTCCTTTTTACGCGAAAAAACTACTCGTTCTATGTGAGGTCACACTTGAATGTCTTGTTTCTCTCTTTATATCCTCGATATGCTGCAATGCTGATGCACGTACGCACATTAAAATGCGCCACATGCCAGAAAGACAAAGTAATTTATTGCAAGATATTCTAAATTCTTTTTTTTTTCGCGCATATAGAGCTTTTAATATTATTTCATTTCGTTTTATAAAAACAGAAATCGATGTTTCAAACGTTAATATTTGCCTTTGCGAAAAGAAATGTCAATCGTTCTAGAAATAAAAACTTTTCGTTTTACAAACACGAAAACTAACCCCCTTTTAATATACCACTGTATTTTTCACGAAAAATCTCACCTCTTCATTTTCTACGTAAAGCTCATCCACGACATTTATCTGGGCCTTTGATTAGTTAAGCTTCTGCCCACGACAAGAGCGAGGCTGCAGGAATACGAAAAATACGAACGACAAATCGTCGAGAGAGAAGAGCCGAGAGCGCGAGAGGGTTAAAAATGAGGGGGCGTCGCCTTCGCGAGAGCGAAGGGAACAGCGAACTGATTCTCATCACGACTCTATTTTTGCGCTCGATTTATCTTCATATTCCTACCCCCTCGTCCTCCCACGGTGTGCGCGTTTGCTCTCCTTCTCTCTTCCGAACCTCCTGCATATACACAGCGCCGCGACCGCGAAAAATGATCCGCCCCCCTTTTACGGCTCTCTCTGTTCTCCGTGCATCAAGACACATTTTACTATCGGCGGGGAGATACGCATGTAGGTCGGAGCGCGCCGCGCGCATTATATCTCTTCGGAAGAACGTCGGGGAGAATGTGGGGGGTGCAGCATTCTCCCGCTTATGCCACAATTTTCCGCAAACCGCGAAAGAGCCGATTCGTGTTTGCTTCGATACGAGCGGGTAGACGACCGTTTTTCAGCCGAGAGATATACACACTCGGCCCCCGTCGTCGTCGTCGTCGTCGACGCGCGGAGAATCGAATTTCACCTAATCCGCCGAGGAGCGAAAGGCGCAACCTCGATTTTCCGCGTGCCGACTCGCCGGAAAATTGAAAAATATTTTCTCCCTCGGCCGTCGCGCGCCCCTTTCTCCGCGCCCCGGTTCCTACGTGTATTGTCTTTGCATGTTTATTTATGAGACGCGGAACATTTCGTTTCTCAGCGAGGCATTTTTGCGAATTTACAATGCGCCCCGACCCCGGAAATACGTGCAAAAGCAGTCGTAAGACACAATTGAATCGCAGACTTTGCTTGTTTCGGGGATTGATATCTACGCGCGCTAAACTTCAATTTAATTTCGCCCATTTTTTTTTCTTTTAAAAAAGACTTATTATCTTCAGGAAAAATCCTTCTATACCTTCATTCTCGGTTTAACGTCGTGTTAACTTGGTTTACGACCGGTAGTAAAACGACAAATGGTTCACAGGACGTGATACCTGACACACTTAAATTCGAGGAAACTATCAATTAATTAGAAAAAAAAAATTTACAACGCCGACAGGCGCTTCCTCCCACCCTTACCCGCGTATACTTTCCCCGAACAAATCCTTTCAAAGTTTATTGCGCGTCGGGGGGTTACGGGGGTACCGATCCTGCCTCTGGTGGCTGCAGCTGACTTTATTAGAACGACTTGCCCGGATCGTATAACACGCGGAGAGAAACCGCAAAAAGTCTACGGCCGGATAGGCAACAACCTTGCCTACTATATACGGTGCGCGCGGACGCATCGAATTTAGACGTTTATTTACGACGCTCCCATTGTTTGTAAGCGCCCTCTGTGACCGGGTCAAATCCCGTCTCGTTACAGCGCGGCTCTCGATGCAGCTCACCTCCGCGAGGGAAAATCGGGATAAAGGGAGGAGGGTTAGAGTCTCGCTGATTATGTATCTCTGCAGTTCAATAATAAAGGAGGGTTCGTGCGTGGAAGAGGGATGGAACAGAGACTCCGAGATAATTGAGTTCTCAGTTTGGGCTGTGCCATTAAACTTTCATAGGGACAAACTTAATCAGTCTGAGAGCGCGTGCGCCGACAAAAAAAATTGGGTAATTGCCTTTGCCTCGAATTTGGAAATCTGCGTTTTTGACGGGGGGATTATATCCTCGAAATAGCTTTAGTTTGCGCATCGAGGCATTTCGGTGAATTATTAAAGTACTCGGGAGCTTTTAGAATATTCTAAAATAGATTGGAAATTAAATTTAAGTATGCTATCGTTAAACGTGGAAGAAAGGAAAAAAATGCGAAATAAAATTTTATTCGATTCCGCCGAGTGCCGAATTGTGCAATATGCCTCTTCTTACAATAGAAATAACTTCAAGGGGGAGGTTTCTCAAAGGGAACACGCAGCCTTGGCTTCTGACCATTAGTCGAGTTTGTTTGATTTCAACGATGCTGTTTCTCGTTTTCCTTGTAGTAACAGCCAAAGGGGAAATGTTGAAGGTTTAATGGCAGTCGATTTCTTTGAGAGAAGTGCTTCAAGACAACCCTTTCTCGACAACCGAAAGCCGCGTCGTCGCAAAGTAAACTAATTCCGTTTTGTACTCGAATCAGTAGCAACAGGAACTTGGGAAAGAAACGCTGCTCTTAATTTTTCAAAGTATTTCGAAAGTACATATCGCATTTTAAGCTTATAATGCCGGAGTAGTTGGAAATTTCTTTTATGTAATAACTCCTTAAAAATTCAGGAAGAAAAGTAAAGAACTTTAAAATTTCATCGAGATATTTTTTGTTCTAAAAAACTTTGACTTAATGGGTAGGCGTTAAAGATAATAGCTAATCCGTTAGTCGTAACTTAACAAAAAATGTACGTGCTAATGATTCAACAAAAAGTGTAAATTATTTATTTTTTCGAGTAGTAAGTAAAACTACTCTGCTTTACTTACTTAGTAACTGACCAGTAAAACTGTTCCAGAAGCAAATCTGAGCGTAACAACGCTTTTCCATCAATTTCCGTCTCGTAAAACTGCGCAGGATCTAATTAATGTTTTAGTTCGTTGGTGAACTGTAAATGACGGACAGCGGCCCGAGATTAACCGGACCAGCACGTTAACTATAAAATGTAAGCTTCAGAGTAATAACAAGCAACAACTAACTCAAACTATTTTACAAAATGGTCCTTTTTTTTAAAAAAAAGAATTGTCAATGGCCCTTTCGGAGATAAATCCAACCCATCTATGGAAATCAATTTCGACAAACTCTCTGCCAAACTAAGCCAATCGACTGTTGACGCACGAACTCTTTCCCGTTCTCTTGCCGCCGGGAAGCTCGGTAAAACTTTGTTCCCCGCATCCCCCGAAAGCTGGGGGACGGAGCGGCGGCGCGCGTGCTTTAACCAGTCGAGGCTGACGGCGAAACGGGAGCGCGTGGGGCTAAGTGCCTCTTGACATTCGCCGGAGCTGTTGACTGAAATTTCGCTAATGCAGTGTGTCGTCGCTTCCTCCCCGTCCGAATCTGTCTGTGTTTTCCGTCGGGAGGAGGCTTTGGCCTCGTATATATAGCCTCGAGAGCTGGGAAAACAATCTGACGTGAAAAATTTCGTCGCCAAAGTGCAGCAAAAATATATATCTCGCCGTTAAATTCGCCACTCGGGCAGAGTCGCGAGACAAAGAGCCTCGCGGCTGTTTACCCGGGAAGCGAGTCGTTAAAAAGGAAACCGGCGGGGGAAGAAGAGTTGCGATCCGAGCCGAAATTCGCCGCGGAGCTTCGTTCGTATATATACGACTCTTGAGAATCGATCTCGCGGGAGAAGCAAGAGTGGGTATAATAACGCGGCGCAGCGCGCCCGGGTTTAAATTGCCGAGAAGCAGCCGTAATCCGATTCAAAAAGTCGAAACTCGCGACTTTCAATCTGCGGCGGAGGCGGCGGCGGTCGGAGCGCGCGTTGCACTGAATTCTAAACTTAATCCCGGTAGTTTCGAGTTTTCGTTTTTCTTTGCCGCGATTCTTTTTGCATTTTCGCTCGAGCGGTGTGGCTGGGGGGGTTTTCGCGGAGGAGGCGGAGAGGGCGAATTCAAATTGCACGTTAACTTTATTAAAATATGCATTAGAAAAGGTTTATCGACGCGAGCGAATTAATGAGAATAAAGAAGAGTTCGAATATCGGCCACTCCGAATTTTCATTTTGGCATCTTTATCCACAATTTAATTCAAAATCCAAGCAGGATTTTAAATCATGTTATTAAAATAAGTACATTACGGGATAATATAACTTTGGGATTTCCGCTTTTAAGCGCTCAAAATTTGCTGCTTCGTGCACGTGGCTTTGCGATCCTTTATATCCGTGTAATGCATGCACACGTGCAATGACCCTTGGTACAAGATAAAGCTATTTGGCCGTGTTGCGCATTCATGAAATATTATAAAGATATTACTATATACATATATATATATATACGTACATTTTATACAAAACAACCGAGTTCCCGCTTAACGTTTTCAGTGAAAAATCAAGCGCCGTCGGACTAATAACCTGGATTATTTGTAATCATAAAAGAGCGACACGCAACGGCGCGATTTCCTTAATGCACGCGAGCCGCACTTTGTATGCAACAGGACACTTTTTCATGATTTATTTTGCTTCCCTTTAAAGACTGCCTCCGACGCATTCTTTCGCTTTTGATCGAAATATCAATAGCCCTTTACTACGTTGATAGCCTATAATGAATTATGCGGGATATAAATCGATTTTTAATGGAGTCTGGGGATGACAAATATACGCGGTACATGTAATAGGTAATTAGGGTCATCAGAATAGTGCATTATGAACAGCCACGTCAGATTATCGAGGATTAGACTTTGCGAATATTATGCAATTCAATTTTTCATCTAAATTTAATTGGACTGGGAATTAAATAATAAGGACAAGCAGATTAAACGATTTCAGCTGAATTATTTAAATTTAAATGAACGACGGAAATGAGTTTATTTTAAAATATCTGTGTAGTCATTACGACTGAGAATCCAGTATTTTCAAATAAAGGAAAATAATTATTGTTTTTTACGAAAAATAACAGTAAATAAACAGAAGCAATTAAAAAAAAATATACAGCGCTCGTAAGGAGAGAAATCACAGTGTCGCGTATTCGAAATAAAATGGAAAACCAGGTTTAACACTGTCTCTCCCGGTGACGTTTTACGCGAAAAAAAAAGTTTTAATTCAATTAAAAACTGCCCGCGTGACTCAATAAAACCGGGGCGAACGAGCGACTCCCCGAAACTGGCGGCTCGCCCTTAACGATCCCGGCCGCAATATCGAAATCTAAAATTAAAAAAAAAAAAAAAGAAAAAAATGTCGGCCGGCCCGCTGTAGCCGATGCACGAATCGCACGACTGCACGGCCGCGCGCCGCCAGTATACACAGCCAGGCTGCAGGGTGTTCCTGCAGAAGTGCGGTAGCGCGAGACCGGAGCCTTTTATATAGTAGCAGCCGCACGAAACGCCGGAATATCGATCGGCTCTCTCTCTCTCTCTCGGAGCCGCCGCAACTGCCGTGGAACTGGACACGATTTTTCCGCGGCCAGGAAACGGCCAAGTGGGGCATTAACCGCGCGAAAGCTCTGCCATTATCTTCGCGGCGACGCGGAGCGTGGGCGGAGGGGGGATTTCTAGCGGGATAACGAGGCTCCCACACCGACGTAGCGCTCGTAGCGTTCGCGCACACAGGGCAAGGCTACGCACGCAGCGCGTATAACCTGAGATCGAGCGTTTATCGGGCCGAAACGGCCATTATTCAATGCGCGCTGCCGACGTTTGCTAAAGCTTCGTTTTTTACCCTCTGCTTGCAGCGACGGTCGACTAGTCGAGGGTGACCAGATACTGGCGATAGATGGACAGCCCCTGGACTCGAACATCTCCCACGAGCAGGCGATATCCATCCTGCAGAAGGCTCGGGGCCTAGTCGAGCTGATTGTTGCAAGAAGCGCCCAAGGTACGGTATATTTTTTTACGTAGAAGGATAATAACGTATTAGGGTATCGCATTACCTGGTTCGCTCTGGCCTCGGCTTTTTATATACCCCAATCCTCCTTCCTTTGCTCGTTCATCCTGTACTTTCTTCCTTATTTTTTTCCACTCCTGGCCCTCTTTTTTTTTGCACGGAGATTGTAATATAATGTACTCGAGTTTGGAAATTTTCTGAGGAGCCGCTCGTCGGCATAAAAGATCCTCCTCGCATGCGATGTAAACTCCGCTGGAAATGAATACGCTCGTTCATTCACTTTTCTCTTCTTTTTTAGTGCAGAGTCGAGTGTAAGTTGATAGGGTATGATGATGATACTTTATAAAGCAGCTACAAAATCTTGATTTTAATAAAAGTTTTTTTGCGAAAAACTTGCGAGAGGAGGGTTGTAGTAAACTCGAAAAAAACTCTTTATACTTTTTTATATAACGGCAATATTGTTGAATGAAAACGAAATTTGATTTTAAAATAAATTTATTCATGAAAGTTTCGAGAAAAAGTATGCTCCCATAAATATCTGATTCCTCGCTGATATCTTATTTATAAATCTCTTATCTTGCAACGTAAGAGCTTCGATACAGAAAATTCAACATTTGCGTTATCTGATGAGCAGATGCGAATATGCCGCACGAAATAAAACAAAGCTCACATAAAGGCTGAAATTTCGTACGCTAAAGTTCGGGTCAACGAAAACAGTTTGTGAATCTTCCGCCGGTTGACATCAACTGTTGCAGGCGATGTAAACAAACGAGAAACAAAGTACCCACCATTTGCTTCTAGTTCCGCGGTTCGTTCTTCCGCGTGTCTCGTTAAGTGAAATGTGGCGCGAATGCTCGAGCCAAATAACCAAATTTGTTACGATTCCATTAAGCATTTGAATTTAGCTCTAGAAAAATATTGTTTTTGAGGAAAAAGGATACTTAAAGATTTTTTATTTTAACGCTGACGCAATTAATTTATCGAGAAGAAAATTTATAGTTTTTAACTTTGTGAAAAACGCTATTCGGAAAAATTTTAGACGCCGTCTAATAATTTCGGAACTCTTTTACTCTTTCAGACCTTAATTAAATAGCTTTCAAAGTCGTAAGTTTTCAGTTAGCAGCTGGAATGCAAAGTAGTTATTTGCTGCACTGTAAGATCAGTTGATAACGCTTGGATAGAAAAGAATGTCTAATCGATCCTATTCAATTACTGTAAAAAAAAAGTTTAAAAAACGAAAAATGAAAAATGACAGTTGCAGAAATTTTTATCCTACTTTCCGAACGCTTTCTTTGTTCAGGAACGAAATGCAGTGTATTGAACAGTGAAAGAATTTCAGTTAAAATGCAGTTTTCGGCGCATTTATATATTGCTTACTCACAAATGCAAACATTTCATTCATACTTAAAACTTTTAAAAACTGCAATTTTATATATTTTACGCAAGTGTTATATGCAGTAAAATCTCGTATTTTCCATGGCGCATTTCACCTCGCGAGTGTTTTGCCGTGCGTATCGTGTTTCATCAAAATTCAGCTTTTCGGTAAATATATGTATATATATATGTATGCACCGCGGAAGCCCGATCGATACGTGCATTGTGAATATAGGGTTAAAACGGTATCCGCGAGATGAATGATTCTCGAAGCGTGTATCTTTGTTGACTTATAATAATTATTCGGCATTATTTCGATTTACTCTTCACTGCTCTTCTCACATTTGTCGATTATGTGTAAGCAAACGTATTTTTAAAGAACTACTTGCTTTGGAGTTTCAGAATACACATAAAAACTATCTGCTTATTTTTGTAGAAAGTTATAGCATCATTTATTATTTACATATCAGAATTTAAAAAAAATTCAATCCTTTTTTTACAATTTAAAAGATTCGCAAAATTTTGTAAGTAGCTTTTTCTAAATTCAGTCTACGAATAATTATTCTATTAATTGATCTTTTAACATTATATTAATCGCATTGCATAAATTGAATCTATTGGCTTATGGGTTATTAATGATTCTATGCTGCTCTATAATTTATATGCAGGGTATTCTAAATCATATTTTATCTTAAGATATTGATAATTTATTTGATATCCAGAAAACTTCTCGTTCTAATTAAACGTTAATAAACAATGATCATTATTTATTCATATTTATCTGCATTATAAAATAAATACAGAATCCTGAAAGCACATTTATTTGATTTCAAGAAAAATTAATAGATTTAAATCATCTTTATTTCATTTTTTAATGATTTAGTTAATAAATGCATTTCAAGGAATATATCGCCACGACGATCTAATTTCAAAAAGTTTCCGTCTCTATCGGTCGCCTTCGATTTTTTCCATTTTTCTCTTCCTTCTTCAGTCAAAGGCCGAAGGATATCCGGTGCAATTCAACAAAATAGAAAAAGTGTGCGCCCCGGCAACTGTCGGCCCTCTGCAATTAATTGAGCAGTCGGGTTCAAGTAATAAGTCCTAGAGCCTATATATTGCGTTTCCTACGATCATAACTGCAGGAAACTGTCCTCTCATCTTGATATATACATCCCCTGTTTATATATCCTGCAGTATCGTCCTCCGCCGTCCCTTGAACTTCTCGATCCTATAACTCTCTCCTCGGCTGGAAAGCTGTGGCCGTTGCAATTAAACTCCTCTGTGTGCGTGTGCGCTTCATATTATATTTAATAACATGTGCAAGAGAGCTTCGAGAATCTCTTCGTTTTCCCATACTCTATTATAGTGTCGAAAGTTTATTACTCCCAGAAAGTTCTCTCACAGGTTTCGTATTTGCGATAGACCTTTGTTCTACTTGCATGCGTAAGCGATCTTTAATCTCTGGAAAAGTTTCTTGTAATGAACTCAAAATAGAAAAATAGATGATAAAGTCTAAAAATTTAAGTAGTAATATCTGAAAATGGTCAGACATCACTAGCTTTGTAGTTTCTTTATTAATGTGTTTATATTAAATATTTGTAATTCTTTTAAATATGGTTTTAATTACTATCAGTGTCTGCTATCAGAAAAAAATTCTGTTTATATAATCAATTACAGCGTTTCTCAACGTTTTGTGTAAAACACGTAGTTTCAAGTAACAAACACCGATTTATTAACTTAGTTTCAAAAATAAATTCGTTTAAAAAATGATGTTAAAATTCTATTTCATTAAAATATTTCTCTGTAAACGAATTTAAAAATATATATTTTAAGTAGAAATAGAGATATTCTGTTATAAAAAGAAAAATATCTCTTAATAATTGTATAATTACTAGCTTTTTGAAAAATCCTTAAAATAATCTGCTGGTAATCATTAAAACAATTTCTTATTTCTATTTTTGGGAAACTTGGCAATTTAAAACGGCTACAATTTAAAGGTAGATCATAAATAAAAAAAAATTAAGAACAGTTCATTTTTTGTACAAACTTTTTCCGACTATATACGTAGAATGCTTAAATCTGAAAGCTCTTCCGACTTACTTCAACCAAGAATCGCAGACAGTGAATGAGTAACAGAAAGAAAGTTCCACCACCTATCTGGGAAACTCACTGCAGTGTTCGGCGATTGCTGCGCGCCGTCACGAAACTTTTAATTGGGTGTGCACAACCACGTAGCCGCGCGACCGCTTCTATATATACACAAACTTATATAAATCAGGCAGGGAAAAAATAGTCCTTGTTACGCCTCCCGCTACATCTTTTTATGCATCTGTTTATGTAAGCCGAAGACGAAATGCAAAGGTACGAGGAATAAGAGAATAAATTTACGTCGACTTTAGCTTGACTCCGCAGTCGTGCGAAAATCTCCCGAGGCTCGTACGGTATATATACACTTGCATGTGGCAGAAAGTCATTTATATCCGGCGCATTTAAATTTGACGCAAGAATCTTGAAAGTAAATTAGACAGAAGTTTACCCGTTGGAAGTTGCGAGAAGAATATTAGCGAAATGAAATATAAGGGGGGGGAGGTGGGCGCGAAATGGTAAGATTAAAGTTGCACTCCCTATATTTATGCATGAGAAAGTAATTGCGTTTAAAAAGTAACTAATCGACTTAATGCAGTTTCAAGTTAGAGCTTATTAGAAAACAAGTATTTGAATTTTATATGCTTTATGTTGGACGTAGAATAAATGTCTGAATATATTTCTTTTATGAATTTTTTTTTTATTGAAAATATCATTTTTGTAAATTAAAATTTTTTAAATTTCTGTTTTGATCATATTTATTAACTTTTAACCGTATTAAATTTGCTATGTCAGGTTTGGAAGTTGCAACTTTCAATTCGTAACCACTGGTCTGGAAATTCACCAGAAACATATTTCCAAGCGGATTGAATTCTAGAAGAAAAATGCAATAAAGATATAGAGTAATCCGGAATGCATTCTTAAAAATAGCTCAAAAATATGCATTTTAAATTATAGAAACTGAATAAGTTGATATATTGTCGGTCAATATTTTACAACGCGTATTATGTGATACTATATCTATGTTTCAAAAAATATTAAATATCGCTTCAACTGTACACATTTATTGAATTAAAAATAAACTTTGTTTTAATGAACGAATTTCATCACCTGACATCATCGAAAACAGTTGAGTAATTGAATTTCTCAACAAGAATTAAACTTGTTTCGTTGAATAAAATTGAATTGTTTTTCTAATGGATTCGTTGCCATTCGGCGTGAAATTGATACTTTTTCGTTCTCGCAATCGAGAAGGCAGATTTTATGGAATTCAGCCTGAGAATAGGCGGCTCAAAAAGGTTAAATTTTATATCGCGTTTGTTCTCTTTTTTTTTTAAATTCGATGATCGAATCGAAAATGCGCTTCCAACGGTATTTTTTTTATCGCCGGTCAATACACCGATCGCCTCACCCGGTCGAATAAAGCTTATCCACGCTTCGTTGCACTCGATCTGGATGTTCGAGTTCTCTGCCTCTCAATATATACTTCACAATGCTAAAACCATTTGCTCTTCTGTTGGGCTGCGCACGCGAAAGTTTTCGAGGTACTCACATGCAGCATTTAGCGATTTCTTCGAAAAAAAAACTACTTACTGTGATTTTTTAGGTCTATCTGACGTCTGACATTTTTTAAATTTATATTCACGGTATATTCAAAATAAAAAATTTGGGTATTCTTGAAAATAATTTTTAGACGGCACTTGCAATTTTTAAAAAAAATTTAAAAATATTTTTTACTATTTTTGGTTTTCAATTTTTTAACTTTGTAATTTTGGGGAAGTAGATAGTACTGTGATAAAAAATATAAAATAAGTCTTTGTAATTTCACTGATGTACATTTATATGTCATTTTCTGAAAAGTATAAAGAGCATTGTAAAATCAATATGTAGCTGTAACATGTCAAGGATTACTTTATCGTGTGTTATACTTTCTCTGTTTGAAATTAAAGGTTACAGTATTTTTTTTATATAATATCAATGATTTATATAAAAGTAATACTTCAATGTAGATTTACTTCAACTTTACAATACGTGTAAAGAAAAATAAAATTATATTTTGACGTAACGATAATGTCGTTTTAAAGGCTAGATTGAAAATGATTGAAAAAACATTATTTTAATATTGTTCGTGCTAATTATTTTATTTGAATCCCTCTGCTATCTTTTTTAATAGACTCGTTACAGTACGTACAGTCACAAAGTATCCGATAATCCTCAAACGCGAAAAAATAGCCATTCTATTCATCGGCGAAATGAAAAACTAAATTGTTTATGTACTGCGAATGACAGTTTTTCCCGTTTTCCCTCTATCGCAAGGTCGCGAGTGAAAGAGCAAAGCGCGCACAGCGGAGAGCGAAGCAAAAGGGGGAGTAAAGCAGCCAGCGGATGACGAATGATGATCGATGATATCGCGGAGCCGTGCACACAAGCTACACGTATACTTTGTGTATTTCTTTCTCTCTCTCTCTCTCTCCCTCCCTCCTGGTACCTGAAAAATGTTGGCCCGAACCTTTCGATCGGTCTATTAATCATACACATCGAATCTCTTCGGAGCTATTGATGCACGATAGATCATCGTTATATTTGGCGTTCACCGCGTGCTTCTCCCTCTCTCTTTCTATCCGTGTACGTGTTTGCGCACTAAGCGGGGCCACATCAATCTGAAACCGCTGAAAATTTCATTCGGAAACAAAGCTCGGCCACGGGCATCTTTCGTACAACTACACGGCGCACGTTTGTGCAAATACGGGGCACGCAGTTCGCATCTCTGTAATTATTTAACAAATTGTCCGAGCTGCAATTTCCGCTAAGCGAGGATTGTGTATATTCATATATCGTTCGCGCATAAGCGAATACTCGATTAACGTGTTCGGGGCGAAAGCCCGAAGCTCGCGCTGTAAACGATTGGTAAAGAGACAAAAGGAATTATACATGGATGTACGCAATTATTCGCGTGTCGCTGTACAGCTGACTCTTGTATCTGGAGTAGTTTGAATAATGACCTCGTTATTTACCGCGGAGAAGAGAAGTATGAAGGCAATATTTACAGTTGACTTACTTTTTTCATTTTCTGGTACGAAAAGCAAAAGTAATTTTTTATTAAATATATATCATCAATTTTTCTGTGATATAAGTTGGTGCGAGCTACTTTAAACTGATCGTAAATGTTAACTTTTTAATTTCAAGTATTAATTATATTTCTATATTAATTTGAAAATAAAATGTATTGGGATTTTAGGTTTAATAACAAATTTTATGTTTAATAACAATAAAAGGTCGAAAACAAAATTAGATGGAAGTTTATTTATGTAATTTAGTAAATACTCAGGCATGTCTGACCAAACCAGATTGAAACTACTTATGTCATGTGCGGGTATTATGAGCGAACTGATGTGCACTTTTACTTACCGCTTAGTGTTATAAATAGGTTGGGCAACTTTACAGTATAGAGTTGAAAATTTAGTTATTCAAAGGTTGTTAAACAATTTGTTAGAATTTGAACTAGTTTTGCAACCCAATGATATCGAAACTTTAAAATGGTTTCATAGCATTAACTCTTTTGAATATTTTAATTAACAGCACATTTTACAATTTTAATAATGCGGTTATAAATTGAAAAAAAAAATGAATTTAAATAATATTTTGATACATTATTTCAGTACTTCCAAGCCCATTAAAAAAATTTAATTTGGATCCTATTTCAAGATTATACATGCAAAGCCGGTTGAAAAAAAAATATATATACGTGTTTTATTCGAGATTCTTTTTTAAGTACGCTATGTTTTTGCTCAACACGGGAGGTGTTCACTTTAATACGGTCTTATACTCGACGCCGTGAGTTGTATAAGCAGTGCACCGAGCAAGCCCTTGTGAATTTTAAAGGTGGCAGTAATTCCTGTAAGACTCCGTAATTTCCGTTTAATTTATGTAAATGCCACTCTTTAACATGACAAAACTATTTTCCAGTTTACGCAAAGTGCAAGCTTACAGCCCAAATCTTCAAATTAAATATTCATGGCCCTCCGCCGACTCAGCAGTCCCACCCCGTTTCCCCGGCATCGATCAAGCCCTCCAAATTCATCTCAATTAATCGAAAACGCCAGCCATTAATGCGGCCACCGCCGTCCTTTGTCAACAGACATTGGGAGCTCTTTAGCGACGGATGAATTGTCCGGGGCACCAGGTGCAAGCGCAGCAGCAGGGGGCGGAGGAGGCGGAGCTCAAGCAGCAGCAGCAGCAGGAGCGGGAGCAGGGCAGCCGGCCGCGATCAGCATTAGTCCCGACAAGGATCCCCAATCCCTCTCGATCTCGAGCTCGGTCAAGTCGTCGAACCTCGCTCAGCCAGCGGTCGGTGCCACCCCCGCCGCAGCCACCGCCGCAGCCACCGCGACAGCAGCAGCAGCAGCAGCAGCGCCGGCACCCGCTGCGGCCCAGCCGACAGCTACCGGACAGCAGCCTCAGGCCCCTGGGGGCCCTGTCGAGAGGAGCAATTCCGCCGTTAGCGACGCCTCCAAGAGTGGTGACATGGTGGTAAGTTACTCGAGGCGGAGACTTGCTCTAACTATCGAAGTAGTGACTGTTTTATACGATTATTTGAACCAGTTTCAAATAATTTATTGCTTTTTTATGGAGGCATTATTGTTTAAAACTTGTATTAACTTTTTTTTTTATATTTTTTACTTAAAAAAGCAATAACGACTTTAATTTATTTTGCGCTGTAAAAACGGTTTTTGTATTTTTTATAATTTTACATTTATATCTTTATGAGCTAACCAAAATTGAATCAAATTCATTTTTAATATTTTCAAAACTTCCAGTTCCCTTTTTCCCGATCTCGTATCGCTCAGTTGACGGTTTATTACAAAACCTCGTTTACTTAATCTCCAGAGAAAAGAGGCAGATTAATCCTTAAAGCGAGGCTTTATTTTGAAGAACGCGGTTCGCGTGCATTAATTCGCCACCGAAATCTCTCTGTTTTTTTTCCCGACTCACCTCCTGATAACGAAGCATTGTCGAGCTCTGTATAACTCTTTTAAACATCCCGACTGGCCCTTTTGTGTCGGCCGCGAAAAAGGGCGGTGCGCGACGGCAAAAAACATTGTAAACGCCCGACTCTTGCTGCAGCTGCGACAAAAGAGAGACGGAATGAATGCTAAAGGCGAATTTTTTTACGGATAATAAAAGAGGGAACGGTGGAGAAAAAGAAGATGAGCTCTGACGGCAGTTATACGGCACGAGATTCTGCGCGCGTACCTTTTTTACGTTCCGGGCTTTTTGTGCGCCACGTCCTTCTGATTCGAGCTATTTCTGAAATTTTTGAAAAAACCTATATAGCCTTTAACTTTTTATATGTTCGGCATTATTTTTCTTCTTTATTTTTCGTCGAAAGCTTTCCAATTATTTGTAATTGGAAGAAAAAGGCTTTTTTATTTATTTGACGTAGCCCATTTTGCACAACATTTTTTGCGGTCAATCTGAGCTTCGGTTTATATTTCTGTTGAAGCTGTTCAATTTATTTTCTGATTTACCTATTTTCTCGTAATCGCCGCTCAGTTTAAAATCTATCAAAATAATAATTTTTCTTTCAAAGAGTTTAAATTTCAGAGAATACTTCTTCAATTACAGCAATTAACATAAGTTATGTTATTATTTGTCTGCTCCGGTGGTAACGAGGTAATTCATTACCTGATGTTTTGTTCTGAAATACTTATCGATAAATCTACAAAGAAAAAATGTTAACTATTCCATGAAGTAAAGTAAATAAAACAAACTTTATCAGTTTTTCTCTTCTATAAAACTTTATTTTATTTTCAAAACATCTCATTTTTTAGAAATAAACTATTTCACTATAGTACAATTTATCTGAATAATAAGTTGGTCGAGTCTGTCATGAAATATGCAGTCTGTTTTACATCTTGAAATCTTAGTTTTAAAGAATTTTACTTAATTATTGGAAATGCATTATCTATAATTGCAAAACGCTAAAGGACTTCCTTTTCATTCGTTAAAAACTGTCACAATACCTTATTCAGTGACATTCTTGAAATTATTCCAGAGAACTTTAGTGCAGTCTCCCCGACTGTCCCACGTTCAATTCAATTGAAAACAATTTCAAAACAATTTCACTTACCTCTTACCTGGCTCCACCTGCAGACCACAATTCTTCCTTATATCGTGCAGAAAGCACTAATGACAAAAAAAGAAGAGGAAGAAGAAGAAATACGAGAACGGAAGGAAGCGAGCCTCACGGCTCGTTGTAATTCTAAGCCCCGTCGGTCCATCGTCTCCCAATTAAAACCGGCAATTGCCCCTTAATTGAGCAGTTTCTCTTCGCGCATCGATAGCGGCGCGTGACTCCCCTGTTGTGCCGCGCGGCGACAGCTCGGCCATCAAGAAAATCCCGGCCGCACGGACGCGGACGCAAATTCATAGCCGCCCGATTGCCATCGTCGGTAATTTAATTACCCGTCTGGGCTTACCCCAGAGCCACCGACGTCCGACGGACCGCGCTGTGTGTGCGCGTGGCGCGCGTCTCTCGCGCTGCACTCGACGCCCGGGACTCGTACGTCCCTTTTTAAGTATCCCATTCACGCGTTTATAGGATGTAAGTCTGGCGGGAGTCCAATGTTCCCTCTCGCTCCGTTCCTCTCGCCGTTCCCGGGGCCCTTGTCTTGCTTCCTGCTGCTGCTGCTGCTTCCAGCCCGTAAACTCGCGCGTCGCTTTTAACGGCGACGTTTATTATCGAACTATTCCGGGATGTGTCACACTCGAGTGCCGTCGCAGTTTTTTTTTCACCCTTTTTATTCCGTTATTACGGCTTAATTTACCCTTCTCGACGTCATCCGCAGTGCTTTAACGACGCCGAGATGTCGGGTAATTTCTCGGGGAAAGAGAGGGGGGAGGGGAGGGAAACGCTTCTTTAATTGTACCTTCTCCTTGGCCCCCGCTGCCTTTATCTTCTCGCGACGACGCACACTGCAGAGCTGTAAGAAAAATTTCATCTTCGCGCAGTTACCCGTTATTGGATGTTTCGCGTGCAATTGCGACTTTTGCGCCGTCGTTACAATTGTCTACGACGCGCAGTACGGAGGGAAAGGCTGCGCGATTTCATCGTTATTATTTGGAGCGAGCCTTTGAAATTCATTAAATTTTCATAATGCTTCGCGCTTATCGTCAAATACAATTTAATTTCCGAGTTTAATCATACATTCAACAATTGATTGAAGTGCTCTATAATAACCATTTCGTTCTCATTAATTACTGATTTTCAATAGTCGAATAAGTAGTTTTAACATCATTTATTGCATTGTTCGGATCTCTTTATAATTAGTACTATTTTATAAAAAATAACGTTCTTTTGTTGAATTAAATAAATTTAAATTTAAATTGAATTTTATTACAATCTGTTTATATGATTCACCCATTAGTTGCATAATGATACTGTTTCGGCAGTGATAAATATTTAATTAATACTGCAACCTTTTTTACACTAAATTCCGATAATAAAATTTAATTACAAATAATCTACGGAATTTTCGCAATACAATGTGAATGATTACTTTTCAGCTGAACACCGAATGGGCACAAGTAGAAGTAATCAACCTAATCAATGATGGCAGCGGCCTTGGCTTCGGAATCATCGGCGGAAGAAGTACTGGCGTCGTCGTTAAAACAATCTTACCTGGCGGAGTTGCCGATCGTGTAAGTATAAGCTGCGAATGAAACATGCATTATTGAAGTACTAATTACCGAGATTGGAATCTATTTTACAATTTGGAGTCTTTAAAAGTTTAACGGCTTTCAAACTGTAAATCTCCGTAAACGAAAATTCAATTCAATTTGTACACTTAATGAGAAATCTGTGTGTGAGTTTAATTGAAATTAAATATAAAGCTACGTATTAATTGTATTCCTCGTTTAAAATAAACGTGCAAATAATTGATCGAAGTAAAATAAATAAAAATTTTACTTTTATAACTTCCGTTTAAGTAAAATCGGAGAGCAAAATTGCGAAAGAAAGATTGTCAGCGCGAAGGTGATGAAATCATCTGCAAATTTCCGTACCCTATCTTGTGTTTTAAAGTGGCTGTCTACTCAGGTATGCTCTATCGAGCGGAACGGATGGTAATCAGAAGGGACCACGTCTAGTGAATGTGTGAAGGAAGTTCTCCGGCCAACTTTACGATGGTTTCTCAAGTCTTGTCTGAACAATATGGAATTCAATGTTGTCACGTACTGTTACATATTCCAATATTTCCGACTGAAAGTGATCTGCTCTTTTATCTCGTCGAATACTGCATTTATGATTTAATGTTTTATTTATTATGTTTTATTACATGAACCGCGTTAAATTATTTTCTTTTAACTTCAAGTCTATACCTAAAAATTTTTCAATCCGTCTTTTAACATTTTGATGTAATTAAAAAGGGAATTTATCATCAATTAAGAAATACTAATCGATTTTATACCAATTAAAACTTTCTGCAAAATAATTACACTTACTAAAGTCATTGAACCTTTCAAATGTTTCCAGGACAATCGACTCCAGAGCGGAGACCACATTTTGCAAATCGGCGATGTCAACCTACGAGGTATGGGAAGCGAGCAGGTCGCCGCGGTGTTGCGCCAGTCCGGGACCCATGTGCGCCTCGTCGTTGCCCGACCAGTCGAGCCCACTTCCCCCGACTATCAGGTGCGTAAGCTGACCATCTCTCGCTTTCTTAGTTGGATTATTAGATTCTGAATGATTTAAATTCTTTTGAAGTACCTAACTTAGATCGCATTAAACAGTTGAGACTTAAGATTTTTTTATATTGTAAATATATTTACATTCGTTTATTTGTCTTTTCTCTTGACTTTTAGTTTGCATATAATTTTCAAAGTATATTTTACATAATTAAAGTAAAATATAAAAGACAAATTTATTACCTCTGCGACGTACTTCTATTTGAATATAATTACAAAAGGACTTATTTGCACATCATTCCGAATTTAAATTACAAAATCCACTATTCATAAAATATTTTAAGCTTAACACACTTTTCCGTTGAAAGAGGTTGTTAAAACGAACAAAAATTTTCAGAGTACTGTCAGGGACAAATATGGAGTGAGTTTAAGATCAGAGTACTGGACAAATTTAGATGTTTCCTAATACGCTTACAACATTTACATGCACATAATTTATTATTTTCATTTTTTTGCTTAAAAAAAAAAAAAAAAATTATTTTAATTTGCTTCAAAGTTCAAGAGGCTTTTTCATTTTATTTTGCTGTACATAATGTCACTATTAGTATCCTGCATGCTGCACTTTTACATATTGTTTTAAAACAATTCGTGTACGTACATAAAACAGTTTTTTACCCCTTTTCTACAATTAATTTTTCAAAGCCTTCAGTTCTTTATATTTTTGTGCATTTTTTCTTGTTATAAATGTCATTCGTCTGCACACCTATACATAACGTGAGACACTTCAAATGTTGTTGAAACATTTTTTAAATACTTTTTTTTTTGTGTTCGCAAAATTTTTTCACACAGAACCAAAATTTTTCACAATTATATAACTTTAAAAAAAAAAAAAAATTAAAGAAAGAAATGATTTGCAGTATTAAAAAACAGTTTTATTTTCACGAATTGAATTAAAATTACAAAGTTAAATTAGCTTAGCTTCTAGGAAGTGTCTAAACTTCATTTCGCCTCTAGAGCTAGTAAAACTTTAAACATTTTTACGTAGTCAAAGTGCAAAGAATAAAAAAAAATGTTCTAGAACTAGCTTTAGCTTAGAGGACAATTAGTAAATCAATCGTCAAAAGTTATCGCTTTGCTTTGCGGCAAGCATTAAACTTGATCTAAGCCAAGAGATGCAATTACTGTCCGAAAACTATTTGGACCATTACTCTTGGCCGCTTGTCTAACGAGATAACATTTGTTAGCCGTGATACCGACAATATAGATGAGTTTCACGTGCAGTTACAATTTAGTACTATTATTTTTCTACGATCGTGTACGAACGGCACGATTGCGACGGGAGCGTGTAATTTTTCTTTTTCTCCGTGCCCGACAACAGGCGCTCGGCACTCACGCTCCAATTGTGCCGACGAAGATCCTCGGCGACCCGGAGGAGCTGGACAGACACCTGCTGCGCTGCGGCGCCGACGCTCACAACCTCCGGCGCGCTCAGGAGGCGGGATTCGACAACGGCGGCGTCTTTGGACCCGACGGAGACTTGGACGCGCACGTTAGTATTCATTTGGTCGTTAATTTACACGCTACGAAGTAACTTTTTTAATTAAAGCGCTTCTTCCGAGAGTCGTGAGTCAAAATAAAGTTTGCTCAAATGTTTTTTACGCAGAAATATTTCGTAATTATCAAGTAATTAAAAAACAGATTACTCTGCTTTATGTTTAGATACATGCAATTTTGTTTAAACTGCTCTAATTTTGAAATATTTTGGGCGTCTTGAAAGCTTTTTTTAAAGTTTGTCGACATGGAAAAACTACTTTAATCAGAAGGTTAATAATAATGAAGATTTGAAGATTTTAAACAAAGTTTTTGCAAAGATTATTAAGAATTGTTTACTTATTGAAGAATTTCATTGTTACGCGAATTAATTCTGATTTTAATTTCCCACCACAAAAGCATCGAGAAAAAGAATAACTTTCATGGCTCGGCCAGAAAGAATAAACCGCTAAATGGAATTTCATTGAAGCGCAAAAAGCCATTTTCACCATAAAAACCGCATTAAAACGAGGCCATTTCACTTGCCTTACAACCCACTCGTTCTCCGCGCCGAGCTTTCACGCTCGATCACGCCTCGTTCGTCGCGCTCAAATGTGCGCGCGCGGGTATTGTTCTTAACCACTCTGAAACTCTCTCTCGGTACGTCTCTCGTGCATGTGCAGGGCCGCTCGAGTCTCATCATGGACGCGGCGCGCAATCCACCGATCATCGGCACAGTGGTGCCGGGCGCCGTGCCGATCACCGATCTGCCCGTCCTCTCCATGGAGACGATCGACGTCAAAGCCCTGCCCGAGATGGAGAAGTTCACCGTCGAGCTCAAGAAGGACAGCTGCGGCCTCGGCATCACCATCGCCGGCTACGTCTGCGAGAAGGGTAAGGCGTTGCTAATGATTCTTTACTTATTTTTAGGTCGCCGTAGTAATAAAAATAAAAATTATCACAAGAATCATGTTTAATGAAATTTGAGACAATATGAATCCTAAATTTACAAATTAGAGAAATTACAATAATTTTGGGTAGCAGGTTCTAAACTCTTCATCCTATTTAACGCTGAATAAAATTCTTTTGATAAAACGTGCACTTCTTCAGAGTGCGGATAGAATATTAAATTATGGATTGTTTTGCATATTTCATAAAATTTCTAAAATGTTACAACAATACATTAAAAAGTAAAAAATATTGCTTAAAGAACTTGTTGTTTTATGTTTGCAGAGGAACTATCGGGAATTTTTGTTAAGAGTATAAGCGAGGGTAGCGCTGCAGATCTGAGCAAGAAAATCCAGATAAACGACCGTATTGTAGAGGTAAACGGCCACTCGTTGCAGGGTTATTCGAATCACGAGGCTGTCGAGGTATTGAGGAGTACCGGGCAAACTGTCGTTCTATGTTTGGAGAGGTATTTGCGTGGACCGAAGTTTGAGCAACTTCAGCAGGCGATTGCTGCCAGTGAATCTGGATTAATTCAGCCGAGCTCACCCTCTATTACCAGCTTGCCCACTTTTCCTATAAGTGCCGTAAGCATATATCTTTATCGGGCTCGATTTTTTTGCTTATCTAAAGTTTTTCTTTTTATAATAGTAGATGCATTCTTTTAGTTTAATTACTTTTTTTATGCGCAAACGTGTGATAAAATGCGGAAATTTTAATTTTTTAAATGCCTTTTTCAGGATGGCGATACGACGTTAGAAATCGAACCAGAGGGTGAATCGCACACCACGGTTGATAGCGCAGTTTTGCAGGAAATCGATCGAGATGTTTTGATGGGTAATTTAGACGAGGTCACGAACGTTGAAGCACTTCTTAGTGATCCTTCTACCGAAATGACACCAAAGATTGAAGCCGCTATAAAAGCAAAATGGCAAAAGATCGTTGGTCCGGAAATCGAGATAGTGGTATGATTTTTAACTACATCCTTTTCGCTCAAGCACGCAGGAAATGATTTCATTATCGATTTCTTGTTATTGCCTAGGTGGCTCAACTGAAGAAATTTGCTGAAGGTAGTGGTCTTGGGATTAGTTTAGAAGGCACTGTGGACGTCGAGAATGGACAAGAAGTGCGTCCTCATCACTACATTCGATCGATTCTTCCAGAAGGACCTGTTGGACAAAACGGTATTTTGAGATCAGGAGATGAACTACTGGAGGTATGAGACTTATTACACTAATTTATAATTATTAATTCATGAAAAGAATCTATTAATAAACTAACAATTTTCTGCATTTATTGTTAAATAGACATTACAATTTTTAAAAAAATGTAATGGCTTGCAGGTAAATGGTTACCGATTGCTCGGTATCAACCACATGGAAGTCGTCAGTGTATTAAAAGAACTGCCTATTCATGTTCGAATGGTCTGCGGAAGAAATATTGCTTCTCAAGATCCACTCTGTCCAATTGATACTGCCCAGCATCAAGCAGCCTTCCAAACAAGGGTAAATAAATTACTTTTTCTTTATTTGCAATTCACAATATTAAAGTAAAACTCTTTGTTAATAAAATTAATTGAATTTCAGAGCATACTCGGTGGCTCTCTTCAAAATTTATTACCAACATCGGATCGTTTGGTAAAAGCGAAATCAGATGGGTCTTTAGCTTCGACGACAACGACAGCAACCGTGACTGATGCTAGTCTGAATAAAATGAAATCTCGCTCCTTGGAACCTTTGACTGGACTAGCGATGTGGAGCTCCGAGCCACAAATCATCGAATTGGTTAAAGGAGAGAGAGGCCTTGGGTTCTCTATTTTGGATTATCAGGTAAAGAGCTCAGATGCAACAAATAAATTCGAGTCTTTTATTTCTTGTAAGTTTTTGGTAATCAAAAAATTAGTTGAACGATTAATTTTTGATTATACATTTTATTTATTTTGGCGAATTATTTTATCAAACATTTTTTAGAATAATTGGCTCCAAAACGAAAAGAACACAGCACAATTTCGCCGAGTAAGTATTGTCCGAATGTTCGGGCGTTTCATTAATCAGGTATATATTACATTAATTTGGTACTATTACGTATCCGGCGAAATCGCGCTATGCGCCCTTTTCATTTCCGGATCTTCAGTTGTACCCTATAAAGTTTTCAAAATTTTTATACAATTTCATCAAATCTTGTTGCCTTAGAACATCGTGTAATTTAGCATTCGCAATACTGCCATTTGCAGGATCCAATGAACCCCAATGAGACTGTGATAGTAATAAGATCCCTCGTACCGGGCGGCGTTGCCCAAGTCGATGGCCAGCTCATACCGGGCGACCGATTGCTCTTTGTAAACGACATCGCTCTTGAAAATGCAACATTGGACCAGGCTGTGCAGGCACTCAAGGGCGCACCGAAGGGCGTCGTACGCATCGGTGTGGCGAAGCCTCTTCCCATACCCGATAGCATTGCACAGGTGAGCGATCAGGCCGATCGGGTCGAGTTTAAAAAAGACGTAAGTCTCACTCCAATAATGGACAGCCATAGACAAAGGCTCGAATACTTTCGCGAGAGAAAGATTAATGTCATACAAGCACCAAATCACATGGACTTGATAGAGGGCTTACAACATCAACATAATCTTGTCAAATCTGAAAGTTTTTGAATTTTAATCACATAGTTTTAAGTTTCTTTTGATGAACAAACAATATCGAAAGTAAGAGTTTAAGCTTTTATCATTCCTTCAATAATTTGCGAATTTAAAATGTACATTTTTAAATAATTTTTGCACGTACTTAGATAATTAATCTTATTTATCAAATTTTTAATTCAAAATATGTTGAAGCATTTTTATTTGAAGAAAATGTTCGTACTTATAATTTAAAGACTGTTTAATTAAGTTCTTACAACAATTTTTTAATTTAAGTGTCTTGTAGGTATTTTAAATTTTTTATTACCTCTTTACTTTGGATATTGTTTCTGCAACAATCAATCGCAAAAGACATGATTATTAATATCCGTGTTATTGTATTATTTTACTGTCATCTGCAGTATCTTAAATTCTTTGCTAAGGCTTTCTATGATTAAATTAAAGCATTGAATGAAGCAATCTAATGATATTATTTGATACGCCTTGGATAGCTTGCTTTGAAAATGTTACGTGACAAATCGTGAGTAAGTTCCATTTAAAACTATTTTTATTATTTTTTTTTTTTTTTTTTTTTTTCAAGAACTTTTTAAATTTATTCACTACTTTACTTTTTTACTTTTTCAAAATTCACTGCATGCTATCCTAGGTAGAGAATCTAAGAAACTTAAAGCAGACAGAATTTTCAAAAGTCAGTATTATACAATACGTATTCAGGTTCAAAATGGGATTGATATTTTAATTCTATTCAAATGTGTGAAAATAACGGCAAAAGTACTGATTACTGATTAATAGTTCATTTTATTTAAATTAATTTTAGATAATGCAAGCAATAATCAAAACTGTTAAATATATGTACAGTATCGATAAGGAATAATTTAATAATATTTAAAATTTTTCTTTATCTCAATTATTGTATATTATTTTTATATTGAGATTTTTAACTAGACTGTAATTAATTTTAAATTTAAGATTTTTTAATTCTTACCTACACCTTTAACATTTTAGTAAATAGCGATTCATTCGTGCATACAACATAATTTTACATATTTTATAAATATTTTGCCATAAGATTTTCTTGAATTATTGTATATATTATATCAGAAATCAGTATAAAAAGGTTTTTAAAATTATAAATTGATATATATTATTTTTAAACAGATTCAGGAAGAAAGGTTTTATATTTGTAGATACACTTTCATCATTTATATTACATTTATTTTTATTTGTACAAATCACATCCTGCATAATCGATATTTCATGTATTTTTCTTATTTGTGCTTATGTTCTTTGTGTTTTGCAATCTTACAAATTTACTTTGTTAAGTGTGTTTAGTTTGAGAACCAACGCATGCCTCGATCAAAGAAGCTGATCGTTGTGCCTTTTTATTGTTCAATGTAGCATATAACACTTCTGCTTGTACGTGTTGCAAATCAAATTTTTATAAATGTTGAAACGAAAGCAGGACAATCAAATTAAATTTTTGTAGCATAAATTTTATATGATATTGTCGTCAGTGTTTAAATCTATTTAAGTTCATTATTTATTAAAATTGTATTTATTTAAATACGAAGAAAACAAATGTAGAGTACTATTACATAAATTTAAAGTAAATATTTTTGAAATAAGGGGCTTGAATATTTGAAAATTGACGGTACTTAAGAATCAAAAATAATATTAATTGCAAGTTTGTTAAAGTGATTGTTAATATTTTTTAATCAAATGAGCCGCACTTTTTTGCGAGTCACATCTAACGTAGAAATTTCACATCTATACTTGCAGCGAACTTCTGAAGCACTTTGTAAAGCAATGTGATGAAATTGCTTATGTTCTTTTTTCATGAAACACCGAATAAATCCGCGGCAATCTGTATTTTTCACGAAACAATAAATAGGTTATTGCACACAATATTTTCTTTGGTTTATTCAACACCTTTAATCTCACCATTCACCGATTTATTTTTTCCTCACACTTTCTGTTTAAATCATACATGTAAAATTTTATCGAGTTCAAATAAATAATTACTTCAACAGCACGTAACATTTTATAAAATAAAGTTAACGAAATTGTTTATTTGAATTCAGCTTTTTAATAAAAATGCTTTGATAACTGTGTTTTATGTTTTTATCCACAAAATTCACCCAATAAACATTTTTATCACCATCCGTCAAACCCTTCTTGCTGAATAATTTGCAAATCAAAGTTTCTTTCAGGGTGTTTATGCAATAACTAATAAACATAACCGATAAATAAGCAATGAATGTTAAAACCGAAGCTTATTTTCGTATGCCTATTTAAAATTACGTATTTACGAAAGTCGTAGATATTTTAATTTTTTATTTAACGTAGAATTAAGGAACGTCCGCTACATTTTTCAACGTAACTGTTATTTGAAGCAGAGGAAGTCTGAGCAGCGGGAACCACTTAAGGAAAACGTCGAGTGTATATAACGCGACAATTTTACTGATGTTTTTTTTGTATATTAAAAAAAAAAAAAAAAAAGAAACAGTATAACGTGTAACATATGTAGCTGAAGCACGATTTCGTTTTTTCCAGAGATCTTTTCTTCGCTTTACGCAACTACGATGAAGGCCCTCGAATCTGCCTCGTCGAATTAACATATAAATACATAAATTTCTTACGTAACGTTCTTTTTTCTTCTATCAAAGTTTTCTTACTTTAGCCGCGCTATGGGTATTACTGTAATGTAGGTTTAGCTAATCGATCGTTTAATGAACGTCACGTAATTCCGAATCTCCTTAATGCGCCAGAGCCTTTGGATTAGTACGCCGTACTATGTACATATGTATATGTATTGCTTCTTGCCTATAAGGATATACATAACATGTATTCACGTATAATGCTAGGCTTACAATTAGAGCAAAGTGCTATTGCACCGTATATATTAAAATACTAACAAACCAACCCGCAGATGCAGCAACATATAAATTTTTGTTTTTATAACATTTCCAAATGTCTTGATCCCAATCTTCGTTTAACAAGACGAACTAAATTCGACCTAAATTTTCCCCGCATTTTTTTTTATTCTGACAATCATTTTAATAATTATATTTTTATTTTTTACTTTTTATACGCCACAATGATGTTTTTGTGTAAAATGCAAAGTGAAACAAATATTTTTTTCTTTTTTCTTCTTACTATTTTATTTATACAAGTATATCTCATCCAATAGTCTTTGTAACGTTTGACGTATCACGAATCGAATATCAAGCAAAAAAAAACGTAAATCACGTGAAAAAAGAATTTATAAAAAAAAAAGTGCACGATTCTCTCGAGAACGTCTTTCTGGTTTTTGTTCGCATCTAGTCAGGAACTCTACCAACATGTGTAATAAAGAAATACCCACCGGCGTTTAGCCATTGCACTAGCCGAATATCGAGAATCGCTTTCGACCCATTTTCTGCGTCTCCAGAATTCTCTAGAGTCGGAACAGATGGGGAAAGAACGAGAGAAAGAAGTAGGGAAGATGTAGACGATATATACAACCTCGAGCAGCGAGTCGATAATAGACCCTTGAAAGTGCGAAATGGATTTCGTTCTCAAACAAGGAGAGAGAGAGAGAGAGAGAGAGAGAGAAAGCAAGCGCAGGTGTATGCGAGATAAAGAGAAATAGAGTTTTCGTCCCCTTTCCCTCGTCTAACTCGTATAACTTATACACAGATGCGGATATTGTTTGGTGAATAGGGGGCTAGTTTTTACCCTCTTATGCTCGATTCCTTCAATGTTTGTCCGAACTTTGCAAAAAAAATGTGCACTTTACGAGCTGCGGAAGTTTCATTTGACGAAAGATCTCGCGAGGGTGAAGAACTATTACAACTTTTGCCTGCAAATTATGAGATATTCTTTGCAAAGATAACGAACTTTTTGTCTCCCGTTTATACTGAAATTGCAAAAGTTAGCTTACTTATGGCAAAGAATGAAGTAGCTATCCTTTCGGTTAGTAACAAAGCATGTATCGAAAAAGTGATGATTATAATACCGAGCAGAGTTTTAATGTACAAGAGAATAAGGCGGAACGATGAAAATACGCGATTCTTTCAGTGAGTACCTTAGAGGTAGGTATTATTAATAAAGTAGTGAATTCTAGAAAAAAATGAAACAGTATTAGTGAATCATATAGTTCTAAACAACGTTGCAACAAAAAACAAACCAATAAATCAGTTTAATAACACAGTTTAAACATAAATACATCATCAAGTTAAATATACAGTTAATTAAAAAAAAAATGATTAATAACTGTCAACAAGTAGTATTTGAAGCTTAAAAATAAATCATTTAGTCAAGATTGTATTATTGCTAATTTAATTAATTTTTTTATATTTACGCTTTTAGGTAGTTATGTGTTAGTTTCCATCAATCTATAAATAATTGGTACAACATGATAGAAAGTAGTAGCTTTTCACTGCTGAAAGTAATGAAAGCTCTAAAGTTACTGTATCTGCAAACGTTTTCTTAGAAGAAAATAATTGAAAACCCGACACCAAAATCATTCACATTTACATTTTGAATTGAAAATTTTATATTATTAATTTTCGAAACTATTTAAAATAATGGTATAATACTTACTACACTATTGTTTTTATGTTTAAGAAACCTTTTACAAATTATGTAAGACTCATGTTGCATAAAATATTATTAAATTTTTACACTCTTATTATCTTTTTTTTTTTTTTTTTAATTTGAATGCCTACATTTAGAATATTTTTCACTATGCAATGACTCATCGCTTATTTCAATTTACGCCTTTAAACGTCGCACAAATTCTTATAAATAAAACAAGTGCTTTTTCAGATTTCAATGTTTGCAGTAAGTTTTTGAAAAAAGAATTATTCACATGCGAAAAAAAAATGTGTCACAATCCCGATATTGCCCGAGCGGATTACCGTTAATTCTTATCCCCTCTAAATACGCTTGATTTTGACCGAGCCTAAAACCGTATACGCATTACTTTTTCAATTTTATATACTATAAGTACTTACTAATATAGAAAATTAACTACTGCATTGAAAATAACGTATGCATTTCTGTCTATATTTCACTGTCATTCTAATTCGGCTGAAGCTCTAAAACTCTACGCCTTCGCTTCTCTTTAGCATTATACTTACGTGTGTCTGTGTACTTTAAATAATACTAGTAGATAGTTTGAACATATGTAACAAGCTTTGGGGTGCGCGCTTCTCGGAACTTAAGAGTTTCCCGCTGCCTCATCCTCCTTCAAAACTTTGTTTCTAATTTTTTTTCATTAAAAACTACTGTACTAGAAAAATAAAGTGGTCGATGCAAAGATTTAATAAAAAAAAAAAAAAGCTCAAACTGTTGAATTACTCTATGCTTTGAATTGATTGAGACTGTTATTTCTCTGGACTACTTTAGCAGTAGAAAAAAACGAATGATCATGAATGAGATACAAGAAATACAAATCAATTAATGAAAAACATAATGAATCTGACGTCGATTTGAACGGCGGTCCTAACTTTGGAATTCTCTTGCTTTTCAGAACAACTTGTAAACGCCAGAGACGGATCGCGGAAGGATAATCAAACTTGATTACAACCACTATGACCAAATAAACGCAATATATCCTTATGGTGTCAGTTTTACCAGTACTACGATATAAATATAAGTCACGTTAATAAAGACGAAATTATTGTACATATCAATCTGGTATACATTGCTTAACATACCCCGACGATCCTTTCATTTTTTTTCTTTTTTTTTTTTAATTAAATCATTAAAGTTAAAGAGGATTCGCGCGCGAACGTCGAATAAACTATATTATCTGTAGAACTAAAGTTTATGTGCCTAAAAAAAAAATAATTCCGACAAAATAATATCTAATCGGTAAGTACACGTTCACTTACTTACACTCCCCTAAGCCACGTAATAAATTTCCGATACCATGCAGTATTTGTACTTTTGAAATATCATTTCTCTTCCGAATAAAAAATTTTCTAATATTTATAAGGATTGTTTAATTTACTTTAAATCAGTTTGATTTTTATTACAGTTTTTTTTAATACCACTGGCATGTATGTACAACGCGCACCTTATAAAATTGTCATTCACCACATTAAATTGATGTCATTTTTTATGCAATATACGAATGTTATGCTAAATTTTGTCACGTTACCTCTACTTACCGTTTAGTTCGTTTTTATTATAATCTCTTCAATTTGAGTGCAAAAATTAGTGAAACTATATCTAGAAGTTTATAGCGATTAGACACCCATAAGACTCACGAGGAATAGCTGCGTAATTTTTCAAGAAACTAAAACATGCGTATATACGTACAATTGAATAACAAACGTGTTGAAAAAATATTTTTAATCCAAAGAAGTTCCTACGAAGTTTATACTATCTACAGCTTACCGCAAAGAGTACAAAAAAGGCCACAGTATACAAACATTCAACAGACGAAAAGAAAGCAGGGCTCGTTAATCGCAAACTTGACCTTGCAATCCCGAAGGCGCCCCGCGGGGAGCTTAAAAATCGCGAGCATTTTCCACACCGCGGAGAAAAGCGAAAAATAGCCCCAGACTCCCCCGTTTACGCTTGAAATCCAGGGGCTAAAAGCGAGAAAGAGAAGAGAGAGAGAGAGAGAGAACAGAACGAGCAAAACAACGAGCGGCACACGCGCTGAAAAGTTCCGCGGCTGGACGCTTAACGAGCTGCATTGTGCGAGCCGCGCGCGAGCCAAAGAGAGCACAAAAGGCCCGGTGCAAGCGATGTACGTCAATTGAAATTCTCGAAACGAGCCGTGTTCTCTCTCTTTCTGTCTCTCTTGCCTCGGCGCGATTCGCGCTCCGCGAGAGAGAGCCCAGGGTCGTTTAGAGAAATATGTCGATCGAGCGCGAAAAAGAACAGTCGCACATATTTCGGCTCACGTAATATCGTCACCTACGGGATGCTTAAGCGTACACGCCTGATTGCGTAAATTCAAGCGTGTACACGCTGTCCTTCGAACGTCGGCGTCGAATTGATTTTTTTTTTTTTTTCTATTTGCCGAGGCGTGCTTGAGCGCATAACGTGTGGTTAAATGTACAAATGCTTTTTTCTTTGACTATTTATGTGTTAGCCGTAAATTTTGTCCGATTGAATGCCGTCCGTATCCACAGGTGACCTTTTAGAAAAGTGCATTTTATCGATGTGTGTATTTCATTCGTTACAGTGGATATTTATTTTTTTTTTCTTTTACGTTGAGTGCGTGAAGGCCACGCAGATTTTATTTCGAGTACAGTTATTCAATGACAACAGCAATGAGTACATAAGTTATTGACGATGCGTTAACTCTTTTAAGATTTTAATGAAATTATGTCAACGTGATAATGTTAAGTAACGTATGCGTTTACATGTAATTATTTTACAGGAATATGTTGTACATTTATTCAACGCGCATTGCGAATTCGGTGAACTGGAAAATTAAACATTGTTCTCGTGGGATTCTGTAGTGATCATTTCAACGGGCGCATTAAATTGTGCTAATTCATAAATTCAACATAAAATATATATCCATACTTGTGCGTACATCGAAGCTTTCTTCACTGAAATGTGAAATGAAAAATAATTACTTGAACACAGATAAGCAAATTTTTTGGAATATTAAAAAAAAATCTGCACCAGTAAATTATATGAAATATTACAAATGCACTTATTTGATAGAGAGCCTTATATTAGGTTAAAAATTATACGCAGTAAACGAATCACCCCTTGATCATGATGGGTTAATTTCAACTTACACTTTAAAAATGCATAAATAAATCCGATCTCTTTTTAAGTGTATTTTATGGAATCAGTTAATTGAAAAAGAAAAGTAAACATTTACTAGGATGAAAGACAACGTCAAACTGTTACAAAGTCATTTATTATAATTTTATTTTTGTTTTAAGCTGCATCTGCGCATAAAGTATTTTCAGAAATTCTTTTTTTCTTTTTACCTGATTTTCAATCCATATTTTAAATTAAAAAACGGGTTGGACAGCTTATTATTTTAAGCTAAAAATACTTAATTTTTCAAACGTAAACGAAGAATTGTTGAAAAAAAAGAAACTTTTAATGGTCCAGTTATCCAGAGCCAGTTTTCGCTGCGGAAAGTTTTATTTTTTTTATTGAAAATAACGACAGCGTATAAGATTTCCAATATTGGAACAAACATTCGAATCACTCTAAAATAACTTTATTTAACCTAAACCAACTATAATAGCTGAATAAAAAAAGAAATCATTAAAAATTGAAAACAAATAATTTACGCCGAAAAGGCACGCATAGCAGGCAACTGAAAATATTTTTACCACTTCGTAAGAAAACGCAAGTCCGATGCACGCGCGTCTAATTATTAAAATTTCCCCAGCCTTAATTAATCGCGAGACAGGAAGAGAGAGAAAGAGAGATTAGAAGCACGCACGCCGAAAACTGGAAAATAAAGTGAAACGAGATACGCCGCGGCGCGACTCGTAATCGCTGCCCATCCAGAACGGCCTCCACGCGAGCGGAGAAAAACGGCTTATAAACCGCCGTCGCCGCGCAGTAAAGTTTGCCGAAGCGATTCCGCTTCTCCTTGTCACTTGTGCATTCCCGCGGCCGCCTTTGAGAGCCGCTCTCGTCCGGAGGAGATTTATTCAATTTCATAACCGGCACTCTCGTTCTCGAGCGCGAGATAAGGATGTGTTAGCAGGAGGCTCTCTCGTCGATATTCAACTCTCGCGCGCGCTGCAGTTTTCGCCGTGATACCAGGATCCGCTAGGAGTACGCTTCTTCCTCTGCTTTTGCGAGCTAATGTAATCGGATTCGGGGGGGCGGAAGTGCCTCCCCCCCCCCCCCCCCTCTTGCGATTCGTCGTTTTATTCGCTTTTTCCCCGGTTCCTTTTCGTCGCTCTCTGTCGCGCGCACCGAGAGAAAGTTTATACCGAGGAGTTTGTTTGACTGCGCAATTTCGCCGAGCGGAATTGAAGAATCGCCGATGACTGCTTCCGTTCGAATTAATTTCGCGTTCGAGGATTGAGGGAGAGAGGTCGGGGAAGGCAAATGATTACTCGAGTTTGGCGAATGCAATTGGATATTAATTGTGCTTATAGAAATTAATTTTAAGGACGTGCTTAAAATCTCAGCGAAAAATGCGTTAACGTTTTAATTTCAGTTTTTGTGCCGGACGAAAAATACGCGTAACCTAATCGTAAAGTAACATCTCGCATCTCCAAATTAAAATAATTAAATAATTCGACGGCACTCTGATTTTTATCTTTCAATGATTAAATTCCACTTACGTACACAAACATTCTCTCGGTGCGCTGCGGGAATAATTTTGAAATGGTACATTTTCAAAGTAATCTTGAGAATGAAACGAAACGCTTTCTGCCTCGCTACACTGTGTCTTAGAACAGCGTAGATTTAAAGCCGCCCGAATGAGAGCGAAAGTATGGCGAGAAAGCATTAAGGAAGTAGACAAAAAAAAGCGAGAGAGAGAGAGAGAAAGATAAAGAGTGTGACATCTCTCGCCGAGAGGGGCCCAGAGTGTTTGTAGAGCAAATAAGAGAGGTAGAGAAAATGATGAAAGGGAACAAGAGGATGGATTAAAGTAGAGAATCTTTTTGTCCTTTGCTCATGTTCCGTGACGACACTCGAACGTCTACGAGCAGCGCTTGACTCAGATCTGCATAGTCAGGCGTAGTAAAAGTTTACCGGACAGCGACGCCACCGACCACGTTGCCGATCTCAACGATTTTCTCTCGTCCCGATCAGGTGAGAAATTTTCTGACTTTTTAGCGTAGAAGTACAGGATGTATTACTCAACTTTGCTCACTGTGTCACGATCTAGTTTGTTCTGTTTTGAAACACGGTAGAATTTTTAAATATAATATTAAAAAGTACGAGAGTCTTCGGACGCGAGAATCAAATTGGGTAAATAACCGGTTTTGGGAAAAAAAAATCAATTTGTACATTTTTCGGTGATACCATTTTTTAGTAAATACCATTTTCTGCATAAAACTAGATCCGTTTCATAATTTTCAATTTCACAGTAAAAGAACACTACACCACTGTTCCACAACATCATTTTCCGAATGCAAATCTGGCCAATTAGAATTCACATTACACCCACGACATTTCCCGACATCTCCCAAGCGCTCAATCCCCAAAATCAAACCTGCAACTCTACATACGCCAGCGGACCTAACCGGCAATCCATAACTGTTGGAGAAAGGGGAAAAAAAGAGCCGTCGGTCCTAACTCAAGCTCGCGATGTCGTCCCAGTCAGGGACGAGGGGCGGACGAGCGCATGAATAATCCATTCATCCACTTCAGGCGCGTACTCTCGCGTTACAAGCCGGGGAGACACACCAGGCACAGCCGCCGGTGGTTGCGTCCGCGTCAACATCGCGTTAATTTCCCCAGACGTTCCCATTACCTATCCACGGCGGCCGCGTGTTCCGCGTGTATACGCGAGCCGCATAATCCGCTCTCCCGAACAATCCCCGCCCGTCCGTGCAAACCCGTTCCGCTCCGCGTAATGAAGTGCACCCCGTTCGTCCGGTCTATACTTGTCATCATCGGGCGGACACACCTGTGATTTTGCAGGGACGAGCGAGGCCGTCGCGGAAGCAGCCGTCGCCGAGGATCAGCGGAAGACGGAGGAGGACCGGGACGCGGCGCTCCTCGGCTTGGAGGCCAGAAAGGACGAGGTGACGCTTATAAAGCTCACGCCCTTCCCCGTGGAGCAGAGGAGGGCTCTGGTCTGCGAGGCCAGGGAAGCAACAAGTGGCCACGATGCGACGCCGCCGCCGCTACTCGTGGATCAGGCCGCGGACGCTCCCAAGGTGCTCCCTCAGGCGTCCGAAGAGACTGAAGCACCGGAACTGCTCACGCAGGACGCAGGTGCGATTGCTTTTGGGGACTAGAATTCACGTTGTTTACTTGATAAAAGTCAATGAGGAAGCAGGATTTACTGCCTGACTGGATGTGACATGTATTTTGAAGGGGTCGATTCACCGATGCGTCTCTTTATTATTCTGGCATTTGGTCTGATATTTGATATGAAAAATTCAAGAGTATTATACTGTTAACTTATTGTAATTTACATTCTAGCTACATTCGTGTACATAAACTTTATTGTGTTAATTCAACTTTTTATTGAGCCGGCCGTCCGTTAAAATTCACAATTTCTTAGGCCTTTTTGCTTAGTTTCCACAAGAGCTACCCCTAAAAGTTAAGAACCGCATCAAAACCCCCCCGAAACTCCGCTGCTAAATCTTAAAATTAAGCCATTCTCGAGGAACTTCTGAAAATTACTCCCTCCCCCTCAGGTTCCACGCCCCCGAGGCGCCGCAAGAGCATGCCGAGCTTTGCGGAGCCGAGCCAATCCAAGGGCGCGATGCGCAAGAGGTCGCTCGCCCAGGACGAGCCGGTCGACGCGGCGGCGGCCCGCCGTCGGAAGCTCCGCTCGCAGCTGAGCGTCGAGGAGGATTCGCCGGCCCCCTTCGCGATTATTCGGCCGTTGTCTCCGGACGGTCGGCTGCACGACGAGGACCGATTTGTCGCTGGCCCGAGCGACGGGGAGGCCGCCGCCGCCGCCGCCGCGGCGAGTCTCCTCGCGCCCGAGGTGGCCGAGGAGGCCGTTGCCAAGAAGCGCAGCTCCTTGAGGAGGAGGCGCGAGGACCCCGCCGAGTCCGTTGTGAAGGACGCGATGGTAAGCATTTCGTGGGTTAATTGAAAACTCGGTATACTGAAAAATTCATTTTGTTTTCAGGATCAAGCGATGGCACTGCCGCCAGAGACGGTCAAGAAAACCGTGCGCATCTGTTCCGTCGAGGAAGAAATCCGCATTGAAAGCATCGAAAGTTTCGACTCGATAGATATAGACGAGAGAATCCCTTTTGCCGAGCTACAGGAGGTGCAGTTGGTTACGGCGAAAATACTCACTGCCGAAGAACTCGCTGATAGTATGACTAGGCGAGATGAAAGTTTGAGAAGTTTATTGAAGGTAAAATATTTCATCATGCTTTCTTGCAAGCTCGAAAAATTTGTTTTGCACCTCGTTTTTTTTTTGTTTGCTACGAAACTCGGATAAAAGCAGTATTATTTTGTGTTAAAAAAACTAGACTCGAACTAAAAATAACGTTTCGAAGAATCGTCGATTTGCATCTGGAGAAGAAAACTTTTGTTGCGCTTTTAATCAGACCAACTATTTTATTGGCTTAAGGAGAATTACCTTCCGAATTGCTCTCCCGCGAATCTCGGCGATCTCTAAAATAACTCTCGAGTCTTTACCTCCAAGGCATAAACATTCGTTATAAAAACAAAAGTTTTCATTCCCGCAATGAAAACGCAGTCGGCGAGAAATACGAGAAAACGAGCGTAAGTCTCTCTCTCTCGCGATCCCTCGCCGACAAACAGTCGAGCATTATCATCGCGCTCCCGAGCAGCGAAGGCGGCGCTAAGAACCTCGTTAAAACTTGCTCGTCTCTCCCTCGTCCCCGGGCCATCGACCAGGAGGAGGAAGACACGGCGGCAGTGATCTCGAGGCTGGACACCCGGCTGCAGCTGCCCGCGAGCCTGAAGCCCAGCGCCTCGGAGAACGCGCTGCTCGCCGGCCGGACCGAGGACAACCGCATCTCCGAGAAGAACATCAAGCCGGAGATCCTGATGGATCTGTCGCGGGCGACCGCCGAGGAGACGGAGGCCGAGCCGGATCTGCTGGGCACGCCGAGGCAGAAGCGGAAGCTGAGTCGCGTGAGCAGCGACAGCGCCTGCCGCGTCACGCCGGAGGTCAGGTTCCACCTGGGCGGCGGCGGATTCTCGGACGAGGAGCCCTCGTCGTTGAGGCACTCGCAGACCGATCTCGCCACCTGCGGGATCGAGGACATTGTGGGTCCGCCGCTGACCGCCGCGAGGTCGGAGGTTCGGGTGATTTTGGACGGCGTCGAGGGCGACGAGAGCGAATGGCTTGGTTGCCGGCTTTGCGCGGATAAGGGCGAAGAAGGATTGGCGGAAGAGGGAAGGCTGAGGAAAGGAAGTGAAGAAGAGTTGGACAAACGATGGAAGAGGTGAGTAGATCTCTTTTTAACTTGTTAAATTTAACGTTATTGAGAAGAGATCTTATTTTGAGGGGTTAACAAAAGCAATTTTTTCGAAGGTTTATAAGAATTTAATACTAATAGACATTTATGGAAAATATGAATACGTAAATTATCTACTTTTAACGTAAAAAGCTTGCATTTTTATTTCTACGTAACCCCAGCTTCAATTTAAACTGAAGCAATAATCGTTTACTTAATCTAGATATAAAAGCTAAATTTTTAGTAATTGGAAATTTAATCCGAGCTTCCTCCAATTTTGCGTCAAACATCTCAATTGAGAGTCATGAAAGCTCGAAAAATAATCTGAAGGCAAATCGATAACGAGAATTCGTACAAGCTTGACGGGACGTAAATCTCGCATTTCAAATAAAAATCAATCGTTATTCGGGCAGCTAACGTATAAGCAATCTCCCGAGTATCGCGCGCATATATAAACAGTCCCTCGCGTCGTTCTCCGCGCCGCGGCTTGCAAAAGTTCTGGCGTCGCGTACACACACACGCGCACACGCGCACACTCGCGTGCACGGCGACGCGACGGCTTCGAAATTGCGACGCGCGCAAATATTCAGTCGGCGCTCGCGCGCTCTCTCGTCTAATTGAAATTCAATAACCGCGCTGGCGCGACTTCAATACGTTCAATTACCCCTATTAAGCCAAGGGAAGAAGAGCCGAGAGAGAGAGAGCGAGTGAGGAAGGAGGAAAAAGCGCAGAGCCAAATGAAATATAGGCCAATGAACCTATCATTTGCGTGAGCACGAGCGCGACTCCGTTTACAAATGGCTTCCACGTTACTAAACTAACTCGCGCGGCTTGTTTACTTTTGTAAGCTCGTTAGGGGGGAAAGGGGGGGAGAGAGGGAGAGCACAGAGGGCACCGGGTAGGGAAGAAAAGCGGCGACGACGACGACGACGACGACGGGAGGCACGATGCTGGAAACGTGCACTCGCATATATGACGAAGCGCGCCCCTTCGCCGTCCCTGCAAGCTTTCGCTTCCGCTTCTGAACTTATGCGGCTACGTCTCCTTGAAAATTCGAACGCGGTGATCTAACCGAAGGTCGCGGCGGGCAGGAGAGCTTTTAGTTTTGCTTTCAGGAGCGGGATTTTATTTGCCGGCGCGCGGAGGGAGGATCCGGCTTCCGCGGCGGAAAACCAGGCGGCGTTCAGCTTCCGTCGGGATTATTTTGTTTATTTGCCGCGGGGATTCTTGGGTTTTATTTGTCGTGCTGTACCGGGCAAATATGTGCTTGGTGTATAAAGCTTATTTTGTAGTTATGCGCGCGAAGCTTTTTCATTCAAGTTCGTTAGGAATATGACGGCTATAAATTTATTTAATTTTACGCTTATAACCTTAAAATTCTGAAAGTATGTTTAATTAAAAGTTCTTTGTTCCTTTAACGATGCTATAAACTTAAAAAACTCGTCCATTTACGATGAAAATTTACGCTAGTAGTTACACGCCAGACATAGTAAGACATCACCCAAAAATATGCTTTCACTATTCCACTATTAATTTTTAATCAATTTCCTATTTAAATTAAGTATTACATTATTTTTTTTTAAATTATGTATCCAACACAGTTCCAGCTCATTCACTTTTATCGATTCGATTCTAAATTCAGATTAATTCGTTAAGAAAATACGAAATATTAATCACAACTTTGTGAGCATCAACATCTTCCAAGACTTCCGAGCGGCGACTTAAAAACCTTCTAAATTTTCCTGCAAACACATTATTCAAAGCTACTCTCGGAACTAACCCTGTTAATTAATGAGCGCGCATAACGCAAGAGCTTCTCGCAGCATCGGCTTTGTACGAGAGGAAGCAGCGCTCCGTAAAAGGAGATAGCAATCAAAGAAAGCGCTTAATCACCGATGAAAAGCTCCCGCGCAAAAAGGACCAGCCTCGGCCGCGGCGGGGGGGATAATCTCGTCCGCCTCGCTTCGCCGGCTTAAATATTTACTCTTTTCAAAAAATGTGCGAAGGCACGCCATTAACCGCGCGTCTGCAAGAGGAAAAAAAAGAAGGCCAAGTCTCAGACGCCACATCGTCTGCTGCCGCGGACTTCCATATCGATCTGACCACCTACATAGCCGCCACATGCACGGCCCTAAGTAGCCGTGTTAGCTCGCGACGGAAACGGACGCTTTGACGAGATTCATCAAGAGAGCTCGCCCCCCCCCCTCTCTATCTCAAGACGACTCGCCCCCCGTCGCCGGAGCTCTCGGATTCGGGAAATTTCGACGTTTGCTCGGGCAGCAGCTGCTGCTGCTGCTACCGGCGTCGGCTCCTCCGCCGCGGCGACCTACATTCCTCGCAGCGCGGCAATTAAATGCCGCTCGGGGTTTCTAAAGTCACGCGCATAATCCAACCTAAATCCGCCGCCAAGTCCGGTCACATGGAAGAGAGCTGACGAATAATGCGGATATGCGAGCGCACGTTTGTTACGAGGGGGGGGGGGACGATATCGAATTTCCCCGAGCAAAAGACGATGAGTTGTTGAGACTCGCGGCCGGCCGCGAGGGACGCGACTTTGGCGAGAGCGCGGACGCCGACCGAAGGGAATATCGTACCGTTCGGACTCCGATCGGGAGGGAGATGCGCGAGGTAATGACGATCGCGGATATACGCGAGAGGGAGGTGTACACGGCCGGGATGCGACGCAGTCGCGTATACGAATCGAACGGTACACGGCTTGTTTGATCAGCAGTATTTTCGCATGAATAATTGCGCCGCGCTGGAAAAATTCTGTTTTGCTCTCTTATGCATGGACAGGCTTCGGCGCTGAAAAAAGAATAAAACAAAAAAAAATAGCGCGCTTTTAAGTAAAAAGAATTTTTATATTTATTGAGAGTCCATTACTTTTATTTGTCGCTTGTTTCCGGGCCGATAATTCGGGAATTGACGATATTTTTTCATTTAGTGAATGTATCTGTTATAAAATTTACCGAATTCATCTTCTTTATTTGAACAAAGAAAGGTTTTGTTTATGTTTTTTTTTTAATTTTAATTAAGTAATATTTTACTCTTTGTTTTCTTGAAGTTGTTTGTAAAAATTTCTACAGACATTGAATTTGAATAATTTTTTCTTTAACATTGACTTAAAAATCAAGTTTGTTTAAAAGTTGGAAGCTTTATTTTAATTTGATTACTAGGGAGAACGTTTGGAGCATTCTATTTTGAAACAAACTTTAGTTGAATGGAGTTTAAATTGAGTTTCGTTGTTTCATTGTCAAAACAAAAATTGCTGTGATTACATTCAACTTTATCTAAATTTAGAAAATATACAGTTCAGATTTTTAGAAAGTAATGCTTTGAAATTAATCACCTAATACATTAAAAATATTGGTTTTTCAAAAATTGGAGTACTCCGTTGTTGTGGTCTTTTTAATTCAATTTAATATTCAGTTATTTTAAGAGCACTAAGCCGTAATTGCTTCACATGTAATACTTTTTAAAATAAAATTTTTGCAAGTACTGTATATTTTAGAAACTTTAATGTTCGAAGCTTTAACGCTCGAAGCTTTAATGTTATGAGAATATTATCTTAAATTAACACTTTAAACATTGTAAACAACAGTTTACTCACGTTACTCAATTATAAAGCTTATTTTCGTTTCGTATTACAATTTTTGCAGAATATCTCAAAGAAATTCCTTGCTGTAATTTACGGTGAAAACCATTAAAATTCAAACAATTATTCTTGAATATTCACATTCTTTTTACCTAAAAACAAAAGACTTTATTTACACCTTAATTCCAAAGTAATTATTACCTAAACCCCTAGAACATTGCGCATTTGTAAAGGTCAAAAGTAAGAGCACAAATTTACTTAAAAAAAAAAAGAAAAAAAAACAACCAACATCTTAAAATTGGATGATCGCGTAACAATATAACATTACGCTCTCCTCGCCTAATTACAAAACGCATTCCCCGCTCGCTTCTCTCCCATTAGCAAAAAAGCTCCCCTTCACTCTCGGTCCTCCCTCCCGCCTCCTCGGCTCCCCCGCATTCGCGCATAGTGACGCGCCCTGCCTCCGCCGGTGGTTCGTCTCCGGCGGCGACTTTACGTATTCCTAACGGCGGAGGAAGAGATACGTCTCCGAAGCCCGGCGTGTATATATGTGCGCGCGCGCGCGCGTCTGGCGGGAGAGCCTGGCGGGCGTTGTTTATTAGATCAGCGTAAGCCAGTTTGCAGCCGTGACGCACACAGCCAGCCAACCAGCCAGGCAGAGAGAAAGAGAGAGAGAGAGAGAGAGACGCTTGCGCAGCGTAGGAATACCTTCGTGTGTCGTGTGTGCAGCAGCGGCGCTCTCTGCTCGTCTCCTCGAGCACGCATACGAAAAATCTCAGTTTCGCTTCTGCCTCTCTTCGCTCGACTTTTTTCCGCGCGAGCCGCGCCGCAGCGCAGCGATGCGACGTCGGAGCTTCCTCGGCCGGCCGCGAAAGCCTCGAGACTAACAGAGCGAGGCACCTGAGCGCCGATACAGCTGAAAGTATTAGCTCTGTCCGGAAGTTGATTGGAGTGGCAGGTGCTCGACGTGTGAAATCTTCCTGGTTAACGAGAGGAGGCGAGATATTTTGGGGGCTCGTAAGCCCGGATCACGTTTTCCTCTTGATTCGGTTCTGTTGCCGCTGCTAAGCTGCGAAGGAACGAGTGCTTTTATGCTTATGCTGCTTTTTGTTGGGGTATTAAAGGGGGGGAAAGGAAGGCACGGCGCTGTACCGCGAAATATAAAGCACCCCGGCTATTGTAAAAAGTACAATTAAAGTAGAGCAAGAAGAATAAGCCACGTGCAGTCCGAGCGTTTGTTTTAATTAAACGTCTTACTTAACAAATGCCAGCGCAACTCGAGGGTGTAAAAACGGCGCTGTAATCGATTACGCAAAAAAAGGAAAACCAGTTAAATTAAAAGTTCCAATAGCTGCCGATGCCAACAATGAATAGGCGAACGTGATCCGAGTATAACCGCGGCAAAAGTGACAAATGGTGGCGCACTGTACGTACACGAGCCGCCGTTTTTTCGACGAAACGCGCGTTGCGCGATATGCCTTGGCTCGAACGAGATTGATGTCTGCGCTGTGTGTGCTCTCCGGTGCCATTGGAAATCATAAGTGAGGAAATCGCTCGGCTTCGAATTGGCGAGTTTCTAGTGGGAGATGATTTTGCAATGGCCAATATATTGCGAGCATATACATCGAGTGACGTAATTGCCAGATGCATTAATTAAATGAACGGTTTATGATGCGTACTCCCCGATGTACGTATATAAAGATGTTTATGATTAGATGGTCATTAAGCAAATCACTGCGCTCCCCGAGTGTATTTAACTTTTAATTGAAACAGTTAGAGTTGCTAGTTCAATATTAGTTTATTATCGAAGATGTTCTACTAAAATAATTAATATAATTATTACATTTGTGCACGCTTGAATTACTTCCCACGTAAAATTATTCTGATAACTAGTTTAACTGTTGAGCTCGTTAAGAAGCGAGCTATTCCTTATCAATCTTTCGAACTTGTTAAATTACTTGTAACTGAAAAAGGAAGCCAAAGTAGTGCAGCATGTAAAGTGCACTCTACGGAGTGACCTTGTCAATTTGACGCTATAACATCACATCAAGTAGATCAATTAAAGAAGACTTTGTTCAGCTGTTAAAGTTTTATGCACTATTAGTTTGTGCATATATACTTTCGCATTAGGATAAAGAACCTTCTGTTGCACAACTCGGATCTTCTTTGACTTTGAAATGTTCATATACGGTGCCGCTGCACCGAATGTACTTTGAATGTATAATCAGCGGGTCGTACGTTACATACTCGAACTTTGTAGGATACTTTCAAGTTTATATTCGAATTATCGGTTCAGGCTTAATATTGGTAGTAAAAAAAGGCGATAATGGAAAAATGATTCGGGCCGCTGAAATTTGGATCGTAAAAAAGTAACGACGGAACTAATGCCGTTTAAAGTAGAATTTCAATAATTTTTGGACGCTAAAAAAATTGCAAAACTTTTTAATGTTCAATTTATGAAACTTGCATGTTTTTTTATAAAAATTAAGTAAATATTAATGCAGTAAAACAGTTATTATAAATTAATAATATTTATACTACTTGGCTCACCTAATTCTACTTTTTTTAAATTTTGTAAACTAGAATAATTATACAGTATGTATCTGAAATTCACAATAACAAATAGTTTAGTTTTACATTTGGATAACCATAAACAATCGTTTCAGAACTATACAAATTTAGTTAGCATGCCCTGTTAATTTAAAAATATTTGCGACAATCCTGTCACGCGTAATTTTATTACATCAGTAAATTTCTAACCAAAATTTCATTTTCAATTTCGACGAATACCAGGCTCGGGAACAAATAATTGTCAAACGAAACGATCGAACCGCATCGTCATTTACATTAAAACTTGTCGTATGAAAAAGTTATCAAGTAAACGAGAGCGCCGAGGTAAAGGCAAACTCTGGAGGCTGCCGAAAAGTTCGAAAAGCAATTACTCTAGCCTTATAAAATGCAAAGTACTTTTCCGCGTCCCCGCTGACGGATTATCATCGGGAAAATCAGCTCTCGAGAGACGACAAACTCGGGGGAGGGAAGAACTCGAGGCGCGCTTACCGGGAAAAATTCATAAGCCCCGCACTCGTATCTCGTTTAATGCGAAAGATGCATCCGCGGCGCGGCGCGACTCCTTTCCGAAGGTCTCCGGAGAGGTCTGCCGTCGCTTTTTTGCATTTGGCATTTGCCCAATACTTGCGCTTATATTGCCTCTGTTGAATGTCTAAATAATCGAGCGCGCGCGCACCGGTGACCCAAATGAACGCGCGCAATTTTGCTCGGCGTTGTTTGCGCGCGCCGTCCGTCGGTGTAAGTAATTTCGACACCCCCGTGTGTATTCCCCCCCTCCCCTGGTAAAC